>JBAMJV010004611.1:0-85133 GCA_037951105.1 Echinarachnius parma | reverse complement strand
GACACCCCTGGCGTGAGTTGTATAACTTCCAATTCCATGTCTGTACAATGTTAATTATCACCTGACTTAGTAAATACGGTACATCAGCTGCCATGTAACATTTTTGGATGTAACATCATGAACATGGCACTGTTACCTCTCTGGTTACATGGCAATTCAGATGATAAAACAGTTGTTAATACTTTGCTGTCGGGGAAAATCATGGAATGTTCCCCTCGGGGATTTTAAATGCTATTTCGTGAAGAAAATAAGTCCATCGACTACGTCTCGGGACTGCGGAAACTAGTTACATGTCTGTCTGTGCGGCATGCCCGGGTCCATGGTTTTTGTTCCATAATTCGTCTTGTCATGCTTGTGGGCTTTTGTGGCGTATAAATTGCATTTTTATCTCGTGCTGCCTTATTTAGATTAGAATTAGATCGACAAATCTATCTTTTTCACGGCCTCTTTTGCGTAGTCTTTCTTTTACTCGACAAATCTATCGTTTTCCTGGCCTCTGTTACACAGAGTAAATGAAAACGATAGATGTGTCGATATACAGCAAGAATCTACAGGCCTGTGCAAGAACTGGGTGTGGGACCGGGAATCACAAACTGGACCAATTTACTAGTAGATGTGGGAATCACCACACTGATCTCCGGCGCCGAAAGAAGTAACGGTTGTTGGTGACTGATGATGTTTATGCACATGTAATAGAGTACAGAAGCCATGATGTCATAAAAATCTATTTTTATAATTTTCAAATTTGAACTTCATTTTCCGAAATAGCACACAAAAGTATGTCCAAATACCGAAAATCAATTGAATATGTTAAGTATAATTGGCTGAGATATTCCCATCCGAATGAATTTTTTGTCAATAGGCAATCAGTGTTATAGTGCTCTGTTTCATAACTTTATGAACCAGAGCACTATAACACTGATTGCCCATTGAAGTAAAACTTCATTCGGATTGGCATATCTCAGTTAATACTTAACATATTCAATCTTTCGGAAAATGAAGTTCAAATTTGAAAATTCAAAAAAATAGATGTTTATGACGTCATAGATGACATCACACTTCACCACTCTATGATGCTGGTTATGCTGTTCGCATACTGACAGTTTTGTAACTGTCATCAACGCCCGGTACTGGCGGTTAGGTTAACTGTTTTTTTATGACCCTATCATTTTCTTGGCGGCCATCTACAAAGTACGTACGCACAGGGGGGAGGGGGGGGGGGGTAAAATCTTATGCGTACACTCCATTGAACCACGTGTATAAAAATTGCGTACAGGGGGGGAGGGGCGGGGTCAATTTCGGACCAAAAATTGCGTACGTACTTTGTAGATGGCCCCCATACTGTTTTCTAGTGGATTTCATTTTCTGCATTTACTATACTTGGTTGTGTGAATTTGATAAGTCACCTTTACTATATTTCAGTTGTAGTTTTATACTAAACTTGTTTCATGTTGATATATAGTTTGTAGTACCATAGCCCTACTACCCCTGAACGATCACTGAAGCGTTCGCGGGCTGAACAGATGATAGTCACCGCGGGTAAATCTGATCGCCGAATGCGACAGCTGGAATTCTCGCAAGAGCGATAAATCATTTTAATTCTACAATGTCGACGTTTCTGTTCATAAGTGGGTAGATGATGGTAGTACAGTTTTTTTATGCACCAGGATTGCACCATTTCAAGTCCCAAAATGCAAAAGCTCCCTACTGGCTACCGTAGGAGGGGGGACACTCTCCTCTCAACCCTACCCCTCCCCCCCCCCCCCCCCCCAGCTCTGTCACTTCGCTCACTCGGGCTTGGTCGCTTTATCCTCGCAATGTCTCACTCTCACCTCTGGCCCAAAGTTGGCAACCCTGTGAGTGTGGTTGGGCATGAGCCCCTAAACACATAAATCGTGAGCCCCCTTAGGGTTTTGCCCCCCCCCCCCCCCCCCAAATCCAAAACTGCTTCCGGCGCGCCTGTTGCCAGCCCAGTGGTCAGCCGCGACAAGATTTCGCTTTAGGCCTTTTTATTTCTATTTGTACCGGTACTTGAATCCTATTACTTAGCTATATTTCGCGTGTTGGTTCGGCAGCTCAGTATGGCGCTCTCCTCGTCGTTCTCGAAGTCGCTCTCATGGTCATCCTCGCGGTCCTCGGCGTCGCGGGCGGTGCTGGCCGTGCAAGCGGGGGTCTTCGGGGGGTCCAAAGTATCGCAATCGGGTAACTATGGGCCGGCAAGACAACAAGCCGTCCATCCACGGTCCGGTAAACAAAATAATACTCCACCGATGGCGGGCACATCTCCAAATTGTTTATTATACAGTGCGAGTCAATAAAAACGAAACCGGACTTTGATAGCTTATAAATCCACAATTCTAATTATATATATGTTGATATTGGTATCAGATTAAAGCTTGGGAAATTGCCTTTAAAATGATACATCATACATTTTGATCACTTTACGCTTCATCGAACGCGAACTTATTATCCAAAGTCATGCAAAAACTACCCGTGTCCAAGTTTGCCGTTGTCTTGTTCTAAACACAACAACAAAACAGTAAGTCCCCCTAATCAAAATAGCGTAACTTTTTAATGAAACAGTTTTGAGCAAAAAAACTTGGCAGGATTGTTTCTACACTTATTGACTCACTTATGTGTGAAAATGATATTTATCCGTCCAGTCATGAATGAGTGAGCACACATTAAAGACAAAATTGTCACTTTTCAAAAGTCACAAGAGTCACGTGACTTTTGAAAAGTGACAATTTTGTCTTTATTGTGTGCTCACTCATGCATGAATAAGAGGACCACTTTCATTTTCACACAGAAGTTAGTGAATAAGTGTAGAAACAATCCTGCCATGTTATTTCGCTCAAAACATTTTTGTTAACAAGTTATGATATTTTGATTAGGGGGGACCTGTTTGTTGTGTTTATCATAAATGAATGCGTTTGTTTACCTTTTTTCAAAAGAACATTTCAAGAATATCCTTTGGTGAATAAAAAAAAAATACCAGCTGGTTGCCAATGTTTTTCATGTTTATCAGTGTTGAAGAGGATCCCCCACTGTCCTCCCATCAGCAGCCCCATTGTTTGGAGGCAGGGGCCCTGAATAGGACATGTTTAGGATGAAGTTATCTTTGAAAATCAAACAACAGATGCAACCATTCACAAAACAAGAACACTGCAAACTTGGACACGGGTAGTTTTTGCATGCCTTTGGATAATTAGGTCGTGATCGATGAAGCGTGAAATGATCAGTGTGTATGATATATCATTTTAAAGGCAATTTCCCAAGCTTTAACATGATACCAATATCAACATTTATACCTCTGGATTTGTGGATTTATAAGCTATCAAAGTCCGGTTTCGTTTTTTTTGACTCGCACTGTATAGTTGTAATCGAAGCCGTTGACAATGATTCAACAGTTCAATTAAAATAATCTTCGGACACTAGTTGCTAATATCCTCCTCCGACAAAATCTTTCCACGATCGAAGCTATTAATGAGGGTTCAACAGTTCGAATCAATGTCTGAAGACGGTATAACAATTATTGCTGCAAATATTAACAATATGGCGAAAGAGTTCCCTGCTACTCCATAAATGTCTCAAACTTGTAGAACCAAATAACGTAAGTCCGAAATGAGAAATAAAATAATAAACTGCTGGCAAATGCGAAATAATAAGCAGAAATCTCAAGCAGGTAAAATGAAGGAAAGCCCAAACAGGCAGAGGAAAATGCCCTGTCGGACGAGGGGGGGGGGGGATGCAAGTGCGAGGAAATGAGGGGAAAATGGGGGATTTATACCTAATCAATATTCATACCACTTCCAAACCTACAACAAATTTGCATACCAAGTTAGGGGAAATACCTTTCTCCCTTTATTTTTACATCCCATAATATCCCGATTTGAGCAACTAGCTCCTGCCGTAACAACAGCCTTCCAATTGGTTGTAAGTCCACGACCAGAGGTGTGGCTTCTATTTTAATTAATATTCAACACCCCATCTTTCCTGATTGGTCAAACATCATACCCATCTCCAATTTCAATAACTCTCCCAAACAAACATCTCTGGCCACTGTCCGGCTTAGCTATACCGGTAAACTACTGACAGCCAGTCCCAAGGAGATACTTTCAACTGTCAGCCCAGAGAACTGTATGCATTCAAATATACTAACACAAAGTTAAAACAATTATTATCTCTTCAAACCACCTCCTCCCAATCTCGTGACAGGAGTCTCATTAGCTGGTACTTAACCGTAAACTTTGCTAACCCCATTATCCCAAACTATTCTTGAAAAACAAAACTATAAAAATAACTATCAAATATAAAAAGGTCCTTCCACCCAGAGTTCAATAAACCACCTGACCAATGTGTTCACACTGGACTATTATCCTGAATCTATCCCAATTTAACTATATTCTTATACCTTTAAATAGCCTATTTTCTATGGCGCTACATATATATAAAAAAAAAATTATATATAAATAAAATAAAATCGATCAGAAAGCTCGATTTTTGCCGGTCTCGGGTCCACTTTTCCCCGGTCTTGAGTCCACTTTGTATTGGTCTCAACCATCTTATCCGGCTTACACGACACCCAGCCTATGGTTTCGGCCTCGAAAATGTTTGGCAAGTGGTCTCGGTCCTATTTGTGTAAATTTCGCACCTACCCATGAAAAATCCTGACGGGCCTGTTACATGCATGAGGATACAATCGTTTGATATACAACAACAAAGAAACGCGTAAGGTGTTCTCCGCCCCAAATATTGTAGTTCTGTGCCCCCAAATCAGTCCGACCAGGCTATGCCGCTCATCGGAGCAGCGTAGTAGGACGTATTGATTGTTTTTTTTTTGGGGGGGGGGGGGGGTGCGCTACATGAATTCATTTATTTTTACAATGGCAGTTTTTCTCTTATCTGATATTGTTTTGATGCGGCAAAAACTACTGTATTATTTCATTTTCTTCAAATTAATTGGGGGGGATAGGTGGGCACGTTCCCCATCCTATCCTACCCCCCCCCCCCCCCCCCCCCCCGTAAACACGCCACTGACTGATGCTATGGACAGGTGTAGGGAATTCGATGATGTGAAGGAGGTACGAGGCAGTACCTCCTATTGATGTGATGTGAGCAAGCGAAGTATACTATGAGTGCAAAAAGTCACCGCTACATAACGTAACGTGGGCCTGCGGGTACAATAAGTGCAATTGATTGGTGCAGGGATATGGGAGTTTGATTGGTGCATGGCGCGAGTTATAAAATGTATACAATACTCAATAGCCTACGTTATTGTGTATGTACACACCAGCTGCAGCTGGGAACTTGGGAAGTGACTTCATAGTTCATTCAACTTCGAGCCGGAATGGAATACGTCTCTCAATGATTGGATTATCTACTTGGAAACCCTGTTAGTGTTACTTCTTTCAAGAGACAGGTATGTAATCTTATTAATAATTGTCTGCATTTAAACATGTTGGTCAACTTCAAGTAGCGTGAGTCAGGGGTGTCGATCCGTTTTTGAGATTGGGGGGGCGAAATTTGAACATTTTTCCAGAGTGACCACTGAGAGAGCTAAAAGCCCCACATTGGCATGCCCGGAAGTTTTATTATGCGCTCATTGAAAGTGTCTTGATGGCTCGAAGACCTGACTTTGGGGGGCACCCACATTTGGGGACAATAATGGGGGTCCAGGGGGCGGAGCCCCCGGAAGCTTTTAGATTTCAGACATTTGCTCCTAGCATGGGTGTTAAAATTGTATAAAATAGTGAACCTACTCATAACGTATTTTTAAAGGGCATAGCGAGGAAAAGACTGAGCCTTGCATGAGATGGATCCACGTGATCATGTATACTATAGAGCCATCGATATAGTCTAGGGCATTGGGCTCCCATGAAACTAAGCAAGGGCGTCAACAATTTCTCAAAAGTGTAGGGGAGACATTGCGAGGATGCGAAGCGACCGAGCGGGGGAGGGTGTGGGGTCCCCCTCCCACAGTAGGGAGCTTTTGTATTTTTGGGCGTGAAATTGTGCGATTTGGTGCACACCTGAGACAGAAATTTCACGTAATATGAAGTATATAGGTATGGAACCAAACATACATAATGTCAAAGGGAGGGGGACAATCTGCTCCTTTTTCAAATGTGGGGGGACATGATATTCCAATTTGATTTGCGTTCAGCGCATATGTACCGAGATTATTTTATTTTCTGTGACGGTGTGCTATCTATGAGGGTTTAATAAACTTCGTTTGAGGTGTGCGTTTGAGAAATTACGCTGCCCACATTTCAAAAGGTGAGTTCCCGCAACCCAAATGAAACTTGCAATATGAGAAACTGTATGCGCGCGAAGCGCGCGGCAAAAAAGAGATTTACAGTCCTTTTCAAACTAAAAAACTGCTATTTTGAAGATTAATTATTGATAAATGTGTCTTTCCCCTCTTTGGCATTATATCACTCGATTTTTTACTTCCTCATTTTCGGAATTATTGGGGGGGGGGGCGAAATGATATGTTCGCCCCCCCCCCCCCCCCAATATTCGCATTGGGGGGCGACCGCCCCCCCTGCCCCCCCAGGATCGACACCCCTGGCGTGAGTTGTATAACTTCCAATTCCATGTCTGTACAATGTTAATTATCACCTGACTTAGTAAATACGGTACATCAGCTGCCATGTAACATTTTTGGATGTAACATCATGAACATGGCACTGTTACCTCTCTGGTTACATGGCAATTCAGATGATAAAACAGTTGTTAATACTTTGCTGTCGGGGAAAATCATGGAATGTTCCCCTCGGGGATTTTAAATGCTATTTCGTGAAGAAAATAAGTCCATCGACTACGTCTCGGGACTGCGGAAACTAGTTACATGTCTGTCTGTGCGGCATGCCCGGGTCCATGGTTTTTGTTCCATAATTCGTCTTGTCATGCTTGTGGGCTTTTGTGGCGTATATATTGCATTTTTATCTCGTGCTGCCTTATTTAGATTAGAATTAGATCGACAAATCTATCTTTTTCACGGCCTCTTTTGCGTAGTCTTTCTTTTACTCGACAAATCTATCGTTTTCCTGGCCTCTGTTACACAGAGTAAATGAAAACGATAGATGTGTCGATATACAGCAAGAATCTACAGGCCTGTGCAAGAACTGGGTGTGGGACCGGGAATCACAAACTGGACCAATTTACTAGTAGATGTGGGAATCACCACACTGATCTCCGGCGCCGAAAGAAGTAACGGTTGTTGATGACTGATGATGTTTATGCACATGTAATAGAGTACAGAAGCCATGATGTCATAAAAATCTATTTTTATAATTTTCAAATTTGAACTTCATTTTCCGAAATAGCACACAAAAGTATGTCCAAATACCGAAAATCAATTGAATATGTTAAGTATAATTGGCTGAGATATTCCCATCCGAATGAATTTTTTGTCAATAGGCAATCAGTGTTATAGTGCTCTGTTTCATAACTTTATGAACCAGAGCACTATAACACTGATTGCCCATTGAAGTAAAACTTCATTCGGATTGGCATATCTCAGTTAATACTTAACATATTTAATCTTTCGGAAAATGAAGTTCAAATTTGAAAATTCAAAAAAATAGATGTTTATGACGTCATAGATGACATCACACTTCACCACTCTATGATGCTGGTTATGCTGTTCGCATACTGACAGTTTTGTAACTGTCATCAACGCCCGGTACTGGCGGTTATGGGTTAACTGTTTTTTTATGACCCTATCATTTTCTTGGCGGCCATCTACAAAGTACGTACGCACAGGGGGGAGGGGGGGGGGGGGGGTAAAATCTTATGCGTACACTCCATTGAACCACGTGTATAAAAGGTGCGTACAGGGGGGGAGGGGCGGGGTCAATTTCGGACCAAAAATTGCGTACGTACTTTGTAGATGGCCCCCATACTGTTTTCTAGTGGATTTCATTTTCTGCATTTACTATACTTGGTTGTGTGAATTTGATAAGTCACCTTTACTATATTTCAGTTGTAGTTTTATACTAAACTTGTTTCATGTTGATATATAGTTTGTAGTACCATAGCCCTACTACCCCTGAACGATCACTGAAGCGTTCGCGGGCTGAACAGATGATAGTCACCGCGGGTAAATCTGATCGCCGAATGCGACAGCTGGAATTCTCGCAAGAGCGATAAATCATTTTAATTCTACAATGTCGACGTTTCTGTTCATAAGTGGGTAGATGATGGTAGTACAGTTTTTTTATGCACCAGGATTGCACCATTTCAAGTCCCAAAAAGCTCCCTACTGGCTACCGTAGGAGGGGGGACACTCTCCTCTCAACCCTACCCCTCCCCCCCCCCCCCCCCCCCCCCCCCCCGCTCTGTCACTTCGCTCACTCGGGCTTGGTCGCTTTATCCTCGCAATGTCTCACTCTCACCTCTGGCCCAAAGTTGGCAACCCTGTGAGTGTGGTTGGGCATGAGCCCCTAAACACATAAATCGTGAGCCCCCTTAGGGTTTTGCCCCCCCCCCCCCCCCCCAATCCAAAACTGCTTCCGGCGCGCCTGTTGCCAGCCCAGTGGTCAGCCGCGACAAGATTTACGACATTGTTTTGACCACTTTGAACCCTCTGCCAGCGTGGTGAGTTTTTCTCCTCACACTACAGTATTTTGTTTTACTCGTGAGAAGATCGGTTTTGAGCTTGGGACTGGAAGAAAGTCAAGAAACGAGAAGGTTGTATTGATCATTTGTTCCACCCATTATACACCGTGTCCCAGAAAAAACGAAACCGGGTTTCATGGCAGAAATGTTATGTTATAATGAATAATTTCCTTGATGATATATATATGTCTGAAAAGCTATGTGTCTCCTCTTTTATTTGATATACAAATTATGGCACATAATTCACGCATGACTGAATTAGAACGATAGAAAGTGGTGTTACCAAAATTCAATTTGCGCGCAGAAATTGCAAGTTTGGGTGAGGTTTTGGGGAGAGTTTTAAGAGTAGTAAACGTACTTATTTTGAAAAAGGACAGACACCGCATGAAAATTCATAATTTTATCTTTTATATGACACCTCATGATTAAAAAATAAATTATATATGCCAGAGAACGAATACAATGAAAACATGCTTGATTCCAGCCCAAATGAGTAACTTTCCTGATCTAGCCTGTTTCCTGATCCCCATGTTTGTGTAAATTCACTCATGCATCAAAGTCCATTGTCAGCTGCTAGTCAGGAAAGCTAAGCGACTTCTTACTCAACTTTCACTCATTCGGGCAGAAATCAGGCATGTTTTCATTGTACTCGTTCTCTGGCATAAATCATTTATTTTGTTAGCATGAGGTGTCATGTAAAAGATAAAAATATGAACTTTTATGTGGTGTTTGTCCTTTTTAAAAATAAGTACGTTTACAACTCTTAAAACTCACCCAAACTTCAAATGTATGCGTGCAAATTGAATATTGGTAACACCACTCCATTGTTCTAATTCAGTCATGCTTGAAGTATGTGCCATAACATAAGTTGCACATCAAATGAAAGAAGAGACACAGAGCTTTCCAGGCATATATATAGCATCAATTAAATTATTCATTATGACAGAAAATTTCTGCCATGAAACCCAGTTTTGTTTTTTCTGGGACACGGTGTATTGTAACACTCGGGGGTTAAACTCGTAGTAGTCCAGTATAAGTACAGTTCAATATGATTTTAAAGGGACTTAGTAACATTGTCCAAATCCTCAAAATAAAATTGTAATTCTAGCGGTTCCTTTATACCTTGTTGTATTCGTATTAACAATAAAATCATGGGGCAGCTTTCGGTTTTTCAAATTTCCCTTTCATTACAGCTACGGTCACAACTCAGAGCGGCGACCGGTCGATTTGTAGCCTGCTCGGTCGCCGCTGGAATTTAGGCATCGCCCAACGATTTTGGGGAAGTCAAAGCAGGCTGTAGAGCCCCAGCGGTGCCTGGGCGGTGCCCTGTCGGTGTCCCGCCGGTCACCGGTCGATTTTTAGGTCACAACTGGGCTAAATTAGGGAGTTTCTCCGCGCGGCGTCCCGGCAGTGACCGACCGATGACCCACCGGTTCCCGAGCGGTCTCCCACCGGTCACCGGCTGATTCTTAAGAAATCGCCCGGCGACCGGCGGGTCACCTATAGGTGTCCCGTAGGCGTACCGGCGGCGACCCGCCGGGCTCCGCCGGGAATTTATCATTTATCGATGGATGTGAAAGTTTACCTGCAGGACTTTATTACAAATTGTTTTATTTATGGATATTTCAGCCGTCTCTGAACCGATTTAGATCAAACAAAGATGATTTTATTATTTAAATATTATGCTCTTTCATATTTTACACTCAGTTTTTCATTACCTCACACAAAAAATAAGTAGTCTAGCGCCCTCTCTACCAAAACTCAACTATCCCTTTAAAGTGATGCCTGTAAAGTGTCTAACTCCACGAAAAATACTTGGAGCTTCCTCGTTTCTCTTCTGCCGTGTTGTTTAGCTTATGGTAAGAGAAGAATAAAATAGGGTTAGATTTTTTCAAATGTCACTTTGGTATGAAGATAATTATCATTGAAAATCATTATTTCAAAACCGTTGATCAACAGGTTTTGAATAGTCGTAGCTAAACGCGTCCGCATTGCAGCACGCGTGGCGGCGTGGGAACATTCCGGAGATTGAACTTTGAACGCGAATTCCATGAATTCTGTACTACGTCTGTAAACATACACGGGTGCGAATATCTCGAACGGCTGATTATTCCTGTGACAATGTATGGCAGACCATCAGTATTTGGTGATAAAATATGAACTCAATATTCGTTTTTTCACTAGGTTAACAGTGTTCGTTTTCTTTCAAACTTTCACAAATCTTTCAATTGTATTTTACAATGATATTGATATAGGATTGCAGTCTCAAATGTCATTTTGTGCAATATCTGACACTTTACGGGTATCACTTTAAAGGGATAGTTGAGTTCTGGTAAGGAGAGTACAGTTTTGGTGAAACTGAATTTTAGTAACCAAAACCTGCATCATTAGACTACAAACTAATACTGTAGTTATTCTAGAAGGGAACACAATATTACATATGACTTAGTAAAGATCATGTTATCATTCAAAAAGAGCCGTTAAAACGTCAGAGTGCGCTCTCTAAACACTCATCGGTTTCAACCATTTTGAATACAATATTGTGCATGTGATTCTTTGTGGAAATAGTGATTAGATAGAGAAATAACCAACAACTATTTAAATACCTATTTTGTTACTTTTTGAAAAGAGGAAGCATTTTTTTGAATTTTTAACGGCTGGTTCAAAATTATTGAAGTGTGGGGCCCCACATTTATTACAAATGACTATGATTATTGATATTTCAGCCGTTTCTGAACCGATTTTGATCAAATAAAGTTTATTCTGTCATTAAAATATTGTGCTCTTTAAAATTTTTCACTCAGTTTTTCATTATCTCACAAAAAATCATTGTATGTAGCGCCCTCTCTACCAAAACTCAACTATCCCTTTAAGTACAGTGTCATATTTTAGTGACGTAGATATGACGTAGGTAGAATAAATTTTAGCCTAAAATCGTTTTCAGAATTCAGGACTTGGGCCGTTCTTACATTAATTTTAAAGCGCATAGTGCGGTGGTACATGAAAGAGTAAAATGATATGATTAAATGTAGACTTGCATGTATTGTGTGTGTGTGTGTGTGTGTTTGTACGTGTGTGTGTGTGTGTGTGTGTGTGTGTGTGTGTGGTTGGTGGAAACAACGGGATTTGACTATTATGGGTAAAATACATTTATTGAAAACGTATGCATTAATAAAGTTGAATTATGTTTCATCTCTCCTTGTTGTTCCCCTATGGGTTTATATAGAAGTGGAAAAAATATCGTTTGATTTTATATGGGGAGGGAAGGATCGTGTAAAAAGAAAAATTATGTATCAAAATTATAATTATGGTGGAGTAAAAATGATTAATTTTGAAATATTTGTTAGAACGCAGCGGATAATGTGGGTGAAACGATTATTATATGGAGAAAGAAATTTGGGATGGAAGTTATTTTTTGATTATTCCTTAAGTTCAGTAGGAGGAAGGCTAATTTTCTTATGTGATTATGAAATGCAAAAGATGAAGTTTAGGTTCAAGATTCCACCTTATTATTTGGAAATGTTGAAAGCTTGGAAAGAGATTGATAATTTAAGGCATTTTAATGGTTGTATGAATCCAATTATTTTTAATAATAGGAATATATGTATAAAAAAAAATAAGATGGTATTTGATAAAGAATTATTTGAACGAGGGATTGTTATGTTGAACCATGTTATGGATAATGGACATGTTAAACCCGTTGCATACTTTTTGAACCTTGGTATGAGAGGTGACAATTTACTTACAATAATTGATATATATCATGCGATTCCGAGGGATTGGAAAATTGATTTAGGTTTGATACAATTTTGTGAGGTAGACTTAATAAATTATAATATTAATTTATATCTTTTGGATAAAAAATTAAGTTTTAAGGATGTACCATCAAGAAAAATATATGATTATTTTATTAGAGAATTGCAAAAGACATATGATTTACAGATAAGAGATGGACAAAATGATTTTAATTTTATAGATAAAGAAATGTATGAATGTTTTTTTAGACCAAGAATAACATTAATAATTGGGAAACAGAGAGAGTTTCAATTTAAGTTACTCCATGGGGCAATTTACACTAAAGATAATTTATTTAGATTTGGATTTGTTGAAGACAACTTGTGTTCGTACTGTAAACGGGAAAGGGAAACATATTCGCATTTATTTTTATTTTGTTTAAATGTAAAATTGACATGGCAAGCTTTGATACAACGTTTTTTGTTAGATGAAATAAAGGACTTAAATTGGCGGGATATATTTGTTGGATTGTCAGGTAATTCAAATAGAACAAAATGTTGCAATACCATCATTTTTATGGTAAAATATATTTTATTTGTATTTAGAAAAGAGGGTGTTCTACCTAATATTGATAAAATACAGAAACTGTTATTGGATTATAAGGCCCAGGAAAAGAGAATAGCAATTAAAATGGGAAAATTAGGACTACATTTACAAAAATGGGAAACGGTAAAATTAGAATAAGATTGAAAGAATGAACTCTTCATATGTGATGTTTCCCCCGTGAGCTTGTAAAAAAAAAAAAAAAAAAAAAAAAAGTATTTAAAAAATATTGATTTAAATATGTATTTTGTAAGCATTATTATTTTTTTTTTTTAAAGGATGTGAGCAGATTTCCGGGGTAGGGTTGGGGGGGGGGGGGGGGAGGGTGAGTGTGCAGGGGGTGGGGAAGGGGGGAGGAGAGAAGTAGAGTGTCTTACTTCTTTTTATTTTTTGTTAAATCTCCATTGTGTTTAATTTTTGTGAATTACACTTGATTTGTACACTTGAGATGTAAATTTGTATTTTCAAAAATGTTATTCAATTGTAAATGTTATGTTAATAATTTGGAGAAATAAAAAATCATTAAAAAAAAAAAAAAAGTGTGTGTGTGTGTGTGTGTGTGTGTTCGTGTGTGTATATGCGTACACACACACACACACACACAAACACGCACACACACACACACACTTTTGTGGAGCGCCTATATACACCAAACAATGATCGATTTAGGTCAAAAATAGGTCAAGTTGGTCATCGGCTGCCGAGCGGTCGCCGCCCGGTGACCGACTGATCTCCCAGCGGCGACCGGGCGGCGACCACTCGGCAGCCGATGACCTATTTTACCAATTTTTGACCTAAATCGCTCGACGGCGACCGCTCGATTAGGTCGGTGCCCGGGCGGCGACCGCTCGGCCACCGAGCGTATTTTGGGCGGCGAGTGAAAAGTGAGCAGGCGCCGCCCAAATTTTAACTCCGCGCTAAAACTTCAGCGGCGACCGAGCGATGCCTAAAAACCAGCGGTGCCTGGGCGGCCGCCGCTCGGTGACCGAGCGATTTTGGCTAAAAACTCGCCGCCCGGCCGCCGAGCAGGCTACTTTTTGGGGTTACAAAGATATGTATGATTGAAGTATTCAGATAAGAAAAACTGCCCATGCGTGTAGAAAGTGAGTCAGTGAGTCAGTGAGTCAGTGAATATCAAAGTTGCACTTTCGCTCAATACTTGGCCATGCAATGTCCATTTGACTTGAAATTTTCACACAATACCCTGTTGGACATATGAGATTTATAACAACAATATACATTGCATCAACCCTTCATCACTTTTTGCACATGTCAACAAAGTTACTAGATCCCACTAGATCCCAGTCGCTCACATACAAAGTATGATGACAATGAAGAATTATATCAAAGTAGAATAACTGGTTGATAAAGTATAGTAAAGCTCAAAAATACCATATATATTACTGCCTACTCTGCTGGTTCCAATACATAACAAGAACAGCATTAAAAGCTGGAGATGTCACCTCGAGGAGCTAGGAGGGACAGAGGCTAAACTTTAATAACCAAAACCTGCACAGTAACATTACAAACGAATAGTTTTTACTCCACCATGCTCGAAAGGTATACAAAATTACAAACGACTAAGTAAAAAGCCCGTAATCATTCAAAAAGAGCTTTTAAAACACAAGAGGTCGCTCTCTAAAAAGGCATTGGTTTCTATGAAAAAGAGGCTTTGGACAATTTAAAAAAAAGTGTAAGCATTTAAAAAAAAAAAAAAAAATCATCTTAATTCTTATTATTTTGGCCCCAAATAATTATAAGATCAGATATATTTATTAATATTTCATCCGTTTCTGTGGTCCGATTTTGACCAAATAAAGTTTATTCTGCCATTAAAATTACATGTTCTCTCAAATTTGACACTCAGTTTTCCATTACCTCACAAATAAATTGTGATATGCAGCGCCCTCTCTACCAAAACTGAACTATCCCTTTAACTTAAATGAAGAGATAATGACGACTCGTAGTAGTCAAGTATACAGTTCTATATGATTTTATTAATTAGTCGCTCACATACAAAGTATGATGACGATGAAGAATTATATCAAAGTAGAATAACTGGCTGATAGAGTATAGTAAATCTCACAAATATCAGATATATTGTACAGTACTGCCTACTCTGCTGGTTCCCATACATAGAGTATGGCCAGAAGAGCATAAAAGCTGGAGATGTCACCTCGAGGAGGGACAGGGGAGAAGTCTCAATATTAGAACAATAGGGAACAGAGTCAAGTTTAATCTATAGAATACAAGAACGTACAATAAGATGGTTCATGACTTGCCTGACATTGTTTAGAACCATCACTCATGGCAATGAATAGCTCTGACGTCACACTTCGGTACTCTATAAGATGGTTTATAGAAGTCCTGTACATAAATCAGGCTTTTGGCTAGACAGGAAGAGATATAGATGTATGCAGGTATTATTAGACGAAACGATCAGAGCATGACAAAGGGCCTGAGTTGGACAGGGTGTTTCACACCTCTGTGATACTTAAATGTGTACTTTGCCTGGACAAGTTCATGTGTCAACATACATTTAGTGGAATGGTCTGACTTGCAACCAAGTCAGGTTGAACCAAGTACATTAAGGGTCAAAATTATATCTTACAATATTATGTGTTTCTGAATTGAGAAAGTTCTGGAACAAACGAGATGAGTATATTCGAGGGCTTAAAACCACAACTGCCTTTGTTTAAATATGCCATTTTGAGTAAAACGCATTTAAAAGTTTGATTGCATGCATAAAATCTAAACAAGTGAAGTAGTTATGTTTAGTGACATTAAAGGGGTATTTAAGTTTTGGAAGAGAGGGCGCTGCAAAAAACAATTTTTCGTGAGGTAATGAAAAAACTGAGTGTCGAATTTGACAGAACATGCAATTCTAATGGCAGAATAAACTTTATTTGGTCAAAACCGGCTCAGAAATGGCTGAAATATCAAAAAATATATCCGATCTTATAATTGTTTGGGGCCCAAATAATTAGATGATTTCTTTAAAAAAAAATGAAAATGCTTACACTTTTTCAAACATTTTGTTTAAATAGTTGTTGGTGATCTCTATATTTAATAATTATTGAACAAGACATAACATGCATACTTTTGTATGAAAAATGGTTGAAAGCAAAGCCTTATTAGTGAATGCCCTCTTGTGTTTTAATGGCGCTTTTTGAATGATGACAGGCTTTTTACTCGGTCGTTTGTATTTTGTATAATTTTCGAGCATGGTTGGGTTATAAATATTAGTTTATAATGTTACTGTGCAGGTTTTGGTTACTAAAGTTCAGCCTTACCAAAACTGTACTACCCCTTTAACTTATAAAGAATACTTGGTCAAACATGTATGGAGGTCATGATCGTTTGACCCCGTCCATGGTCATAAACTTACAAAACGGACATAACCAGTTCTGACTGGACATAAGCAGCCGAACCATTCCATGGCATGTGAGTCATGATCATTTTCATGGCTTAAAGTGGTAGTTCAGTTTTGGTAGAGAGGGCGCTTTACCACACAATTTTGTTCGTGAGGTAATGAAAAACTGAGTGTCGAATTTGAAAGAACATGCAATTTTAATGGCAGAATAAACTTTATTGGTCACAATCGGTTCAGAAATGGATGAAATATCAATAAATATATCCGATTTATTTATATGTATTTGGGCCTCATATAAAAACGATGATATTTTGAAGAAAAAAAAGTAATAAGATGCTTACACTTTTTCAAAAAATTCAAAAGGAGTTTTTATGCATCCGTAACAAAGTTGCCAGAAGCATTATGTTTTCGGGTTGTCCGTCCGTCCGTACGTCCCGTTCTCGTGATCGCGTTATCTCAAGAATCGATTGACGGATTATGCCCAAACATGGTACATGTATGTATCTTGGAGAGCCAATGAACTGAGTAGATTTTGGGGTCACGAGGTCAAAGGTCACAGGGCTCATTATGCAAAAGTAGCTTGTGATCGCATTGTCTCAAGAACGGATTGACGGATTCTAAACTAAACTTGGTAGCCTACATGTATGTATCTCGGGGAGCCAATGAACTGATTAGATTTGTGGGTCATGAGGTCAAAGGTCAAAGGTCACATGGCTCATTATATGTATGTAAAAATAGCTTGTTAAATTTTGGAAATCTCAAGAACTGAATGTCAGATTTTAATCCAACTTGGTACCTGAGTGTATCTTAGGGAGCATTTGTAGTCATTATATTTTGAGGTCAAAGGTCAAGGTCACAGGACTCATTATGTCAAAATATCTCAAGAATCAGTTGACCAATAACCGTCAAACTTGGTACCTATAATTTGAATTTTGGGGAGCAAACAAACTAATAAAATGTTGGGGTCATGAGGGCAAAGGTCAAGGTCACTTTATTTATATATAGCTCATAATTGTGATATATGTCAAGATCTGATAGACAGATTACCATCAAAATTGTGTTGACAGAATTAATTCAGTGTATATTTTTGGGCTTGATATATATATAAAGGCACCATTTTCGACTGCGCGCAGTCGAAGATCCGTCTAGTTTTAATAGTTGTTGATGATCTCTCTATTTAAACATTATTTCAACAAAACAACACATGTATAATTTTGTTGAAAAATAGTTGAAACTGTAGTGACTCACTTCACTCTACATTTGCAGTCTGAACAGCAGACTAGTCAAACACAACTGGTACAGCATGTACAGTCAGGAACCTGAAATATGTTCTCCCTGTTCCTTCCTGGTCAGCCAACTCGACTCCAGTGGCTGACCTGTCTGACCCATGTCAATTTATCTTCGAGCAGATAATCACCTCTTTGTTTCTCCTCGCTGGTAGAATTTCTGCCACGTGGTATTTTAGCTAGATCTTCACTCTCTCCGCTGACTTCCATTGGAGCATAGTAAGTCTATGATTGGAGCAACATCTCCTCATCTTCGCTCCCCATCATCATCCCCATGTGGGTTACCATTCAACTCACATGGTTGTCAACCACAACAACAACAACAACACACACGCAACTATACAATCTATCATCACACCACAATAACCCGACTCTGGTTTTTACTTTAAAAAAAAACAATGCCTTATTAGAGAGCGCCCTCTTGTGTTTTAATGGCGCTTTTTAAAAATGAAAACAGGCTTTTTACTTAGTCGTTTGTTTTTGTGTATACCTTTCGAGCATGGTGGGAATATTGGTTTGTAATGTTACTGTGCAGGTTTTGGTTTCTAAAGTTCATCCTTACCAAAACTGAACTACCTCTTTAAATATTCGATGAATACCCCGCATCATCTTTCTTTTCATTTTTCAAGATAATTATTCAAACACAACATTGAACAGAACGGATATGAATTAGATATAACGCATTCTGAAAAATATCTTGGCATTGTTATAAATGATAATCTGAATTGGAAATTCCATTGTCAGGAATTATATCAAGTTTGTAATAAGCTAAGTTTATAGGTGTGTTACGAAGATCATTATTTTGTTAATTGTCCCCCACATATTTAAAAGCAATTGTATGAAGCTATCATAAGATCACGCTTAGAATATTGTTGTATTGGTTGGGACCCACACTGTGAAAGTCATAGAATTATACTTGAACGTATTCAAAAGCGTTGCTTTAGGATGATGTGTAGTGATTGGGAAACCTCATATGAATAAACCGAATGGGATTATGTACCTTAGGGCATTTCCACGGGAAAGTGGACATGAAATGAAAACAAAACAATTGGCTCGAATTTAAATCCTATTTATTTTGTCTTGATTATTTTTCATAAATCATGATCCTATAATTATATGTCAGACCCTGTCATTTTGACAATGTTAGAGTATATAATTTTAAACATATAAAGAAGCTGACTAGAAATATATTCCCGTTTTCTTTGCCTTCTTTTAAATATAGTATATAAATTCTTCTTATATGGTGCTTTGAATGTTTGGTACTATATAATATACAGTGTGTTGGTATACAAGAATTGTATGGTGTGTGTAGATTATATGGACAGAGCACTATGAAACTGGTAGTTGTACAAACGATGCTTTATTTTAGTTTCACTGCGTGTCAAAGGGGTTATCAGATTGTTTAGATTAGAGCCCCCTGTTTGGACTAAGTGTTAGTGACTCATAGGTTTTACCTATCTCATCATCCTAGGTTGTATTGTAATATAGATGAGAGTTCAATTTTGTGCCATGGAGAGCAGTCGTGTTGTGAAATTGCTCCACAAATTCAACATAATACTATATAAGATGTCTCCCTTGCCACCTTTTCTAAGTTCAGGTAAGCAACATACATTGTATTATATCATCTGACTTAGTAAAATACGCGTCGTTGATTGGCTAAACACGGTCGCATGATTGGGGTGTCATTTTGTTATGACACCATGGCCAGGGAGTTATGACACCCGCATGGCGCGCGCTGCAAAAGAGATTGTATTATGACGTCACAATGAGAACCAAAGGTACACGATAATACACGTACCGTATGTTGTTTTTGACTGATTTCAGTTTCAATGCATGAATGTGTATATTAGCCCCCGAATTTAGCCAGATGATATAACAGTTGTTAACTTTGCTGTCAGCAAAAATCACAGAATGTTCCCTCGGGATTTAAAATGTTATTTCGTGAAGAAAATAAGTCCCTCGACTACGTCTCAAGACTTATAATCTTCCCTCAATAGCATTTAAAATCCCTCGGAGTGGAACATTCCGTGATATTCCCTCCACCACCAGTTAACAACTGTATAATAGCCTCTGTATATATGCTATTTAGATTAAACTTGTGTTAATTAGATAAAGTTTGAAGGAAAACTTTATATTCTTTTCATAAACTGTAACTGTATATAGATATATTTCTAACCCACTGTATAACACACATGGTTATGCGTTCTTGTTCAGTATAGTTCCGCTGCGCGTGGTGCTAACTTTTATTTGGAATTGTTAGGAGAATAATTGAAGTTATATTATTGGGATTAATTATATGATAAATCTAAATTGCGGAGGTATTGCCCAGGTCAAACAGGTTTAATGAGCTCTAAATCTGTGGCAGTAATACTTCACGAGCTCCAATGGATTATAATAAATCAATACTGAACAGGAATCGTAAAACCATAACCTTGCATGTTCACGATGTACTAATTATAACATATTATTGTTAAGTATGAATATGCCTTTAATGATAGTAATTATAAGAAAGATTGAAATGGTACAACTTTGACATGGTGCCATATAATGATAAAACAACATCATAGAGAAGCTGATATAGTCTGACATTGCAGTTGTTATAAAGCATTTTATATGTCGTATGTGATATATGATATACTCAGTCATATGGTGATGAATATATAATTGCATTCAAGCAAGTCAATTCATGTAATTGGATAAAAGTAACATGTACCAGCATTTAGTTGCCTGGCTATTATTGAGGATTATTGTCTCATTGATTTTTAGTAAATTAGTAGGCTTGAATGAACGAATGTGCCTAGTAGTCGATGTGTAAATATGTACATAGTAAATTACTTTTTGTTGTAGGTCGTAGGCTGTATATAAGTTGTCCTTAAATGTTGGAAAGGCCTTTAAGTTGAAGTTTGTTTGACAAAGTGGTTACTGCAGCTACCCCTTCCTGCCTGCTATCTCTTTCTCTCTTCCCCCCCCCCCCCCCCCCCCCTCCCCGCTCTATCTTATTTCTCCTCTCTCTCCCTCAGCTCTGGCTCGAGCTGTTATCTTTCTCTTTCCTATCTCACTACCCCACTCCCCTCTCATTTGTCTTATCTCCTCTTTTCCTCCCTCACTCTTTTCCCCACTCTGCAGATGATAGCGGAGTTCTTATGAGTAATGAGGAATGTTCCTTTCGTTTTCCATACAACTGGAAAACGTTTGTTTAAGGAATAAGTATAGATAATTCTACTTGTAATAGAATGCTTGTTTATTATACTGCTTTGTAAATATTCTAGAATTGTTACTTTTAGTGAATATTATAATATATTTAGTTCAATAGAGATGAGAGTTAAATTTTGTGCCAAGGAGAGCAGTCGTGTTGTGAAATTGCTCCACAAATTCACCAGAATACTATAGATGTCTCCCTTGCCACCTTTTCTAATTTGAGGTTCTACTCCCTCGGTTATCGTCGCTCTCCCCGAGATGAATCCAAGACAACCAAGATATTTTATAGAAGCCCGTTTAATTGTATAAGTTAGGAAACCCTGGTTATATTTAGTCAATTAGCTTTAGATTTAAAGTTATATAGTTTGCTTTATAAGTTAAGGAGAATAGCTTTTGATCTTAAAGTGATCCGTGTAAAGTGTCAGATATTGCACAAACTGACAATTGAGACTTCAATCCTATATCAATATCATTGTAAAATAGAATTGAAAGATTTGTGAAAGTTTGAAAGAAAACGAATACTGTTTACCTAGTGAAAAAACGAATATTGAGTTCATATTTTATCACCGAATACTGATGGTCTGTTGTAGATTTGTTGCAGTAATAATCATCCGTTTGATCTTGACGATATCCGCACCCGTGTATAAAGCTACAAACGGTACGGAATTCATGGAATTTGCGCACGCTAGGCTCAAAGTTCAGTGGGTCGGGAAAATTTCCCACGTGCGCTGGCGCAGGACGTGTTCAGCGACGACAATTGTACTTTTTATCAAATCCGTTAGCTAACGCTTTTGAAATAATGATTTTCAATGATAATTATCTTCATACTAAAGGGACATTTGAAAAAACCGAACCCTATTTTATTATTTTCTTACCATAAGCTAAACAACACGGCAGAAGAGAAACGAGGAAGCTCCAAGTATTTTTCGTGGAGTTAGACACTTTACCTGTGTCACAGTACCTGTTCAGTTTAAAAATGTCAGTCTTTTGAGTGCTCTAAAGTATATATTTTTAGAAATCAAAACCTCCGGACAAAACGTAACGCGAGTTACCGTAACGCGAGTTACTGATGTTTCTGCATCCTACAATTTATTCCCAAATTGTTTGGAAATGTTTTCAATACTAACGCATAGGACACATACAAATGTCAAATTAGCATATCAAATATTTGATTAGGATTAATATTTAGATGGTGCTTTTCACATTTTAGTGGTTACTGAATTTTGGCCATGTCTTTTTTTTTGTAACGCGAGTTACCGAACAGGATTCTTCCGCAAAAGTTCCTAAAAGTAGCTCTTTCAGTCTTTTTTGTGTTTTCTAGTTAGTACACATCTGCGACTACTTAATCCGCGATGATAAAATCAGCCTTCAGTTCTATAAAATAATGGAGTTACAGCACATTGAAGTAGTCAATGTACGATAAAGTGTAGCGCGAGTTACCGTGGAAATGCCCTATAGCTTTTATACTGGTTAATTGAGTGTGTATACATCTTAAATATGCTTGTTCATTGTACAATTGTAAATATTATTATGCAATAAGCCTTCATTTGCTGTTTTATATACTTGTATTTATTGATTTTAAATGTGTAATTAGGGAAACAGACATTTGTTTAGGTTTCTGCCTTTACTGTTTTCCATTGGCTTTTTTATATTGTCAATAAACTGAATAAAATAAACACTTATAAGGTTCAACCATTTGAAATAAAATATTGTGCATGTAATGTTTTGATGAAATAGTGATTAGATCGAGATATTATCAACAACTATTTAGAAACTTTTTTGATAATTTTTTAAAAGAGGAAGCATTTTTGAAATTTGTTAACAACTGATTCAAAATTCTCGAATAAATGTGGGGACCCACATTTATTATCTATTATTTGTTATTGTCCAATGCTTCTATTGTTTGTGAATGTACCGTGTTTAACATCGCTCACTGCGGGGTCAGCGAATCCAACTACAATGGAACCACCCATGTGTATCTGGCATTCTTCGCAAAATTTTACTTAATTTAATTACTTTGGCTGTTTTGAAAGCTTAAAGGAGACGTCCGGACGATTTTTAAAAAATTCTACCATAATCTACATAAATCAAAGACCAAAACTACCTACTTTTAATAAAAAAACACCCTCCAAACCTGTCACAATCGAATTTTTAGTGTCACTAGTTTTGAATCGTAACTGTTCACTTTCTGTACGCTAGCGAGAAAGATCACATGACGGCGTGATGTATCAGCCTCACTTTGCGCGCGCTACCGCGGTGAAGCGGCTGCTATATTTTGCTTCACTTCGCTTGCTAAAATGCCGATGTGTCAAGCGTTTGGATGTTCGAATAAGCCAGGCAATGGCCAGAAAAGGAGTTTTTTCGCCATTCCCAACCCAGCAAATGAGAGGGAAAGGTGCGCTAGATGGCTCGCCAACATTGGAATTGACACATTTGACGTCAAAACGTACAAATATTGCAGGAATCGAGTCGTCTGTGAGGATCATTTCGAGCCGGAGTGAGCGTGAGCGCAAAAAACACAAACTTAGATATCGTCAAATTCCCGTTGCCCGACTTTTCAATGTGAAATTTGCAACATCGGAAATAAAAATTTAAAAAATCTAGAAAATTGCCCAATGTTAGTGTAAAAGTACATATTTTACCGTATGAGTGGTTATTTTCGCAAAATTATCGACTTGTTTGACAAATTGAGAGACGCAAATTGAACATGTGCGTCGAAAAAAAAAACACCTGTCAATTGAATGATACGGAACACGCACTAGAAGGTCTGCCAGAGTTTCGGCAGGCCTCGCGCTGCGAGAGAGGTAGCTAGCTAGCCGCGCGCCAACTGCCTTGCATGCACTCTTAAAAAGTGCCGAAAAGGAACGAAAATGCAAGATTATCACGATCGCACCTATTCTAGATAATCTCTTATTTTACTTACATGTTTTGCAAGGCTTTTAAAACAAATACGAGAACAATTACCTGCAAAAACGGCAAAAAAAATACTCTGATAATCTCCCGATAATTTCCTAACTCACTCGGACCAGATGAACTGAACCTAGCGCACTTTTGTTGCCAATTTGCGAATGGCGTAGACTACGTGTATGATACGCATACTACACGTTATATGATATCGCAGCCCAGAAATTGGCAACGTTCGCAAACGATCTGATTTTCTGCTATGTTCAATCGCTTAGTGAAAGTCTCGCTCGCGTAACAAGCGCTTGAGTTTTGAATGTTTTACTTCTGGAAAAGTAATATTTTGCTCAAACTGAGGTAATTCTGAATGTTCTGTAACTATATTTCCGTAAATATTGTTACATAAATCCAGCAAAGCATCGATACTTGACATTTTATTGCCGTATAAAAAGATGAATTTGAGCGCGAAAAACTGCATTTTTGCAGACCGCTTTATGAGATTCGATCGGATAAAGCCGCCGCGCAGCAGCGGTCCAGCTGCCTGTGCTGCGCTGGCGGGCGGCCGGACGACCGCGCGCGCGGGCTGCAAATTTTGCGGCAGAGGGCTGATGAAAGTGAGGCTGCTACGTCATGCGCAATGCATCCTGGGACAGATTCTACTCGAGGCTGCTCGCGGCCGATTGAAACAAGAAGAATTACCTTATTTTTTCGAAAACTGATTGTGAATGATTCTGATGGTCTTTTCTCATCGGGAAAAAGGTTATAGACTCCTAAAATATTGTACTTTCCCCTGGAAACTGCTGAAAATCGTCCGGACGTCCCCTTTAATATAGAAAACTGCAATTCTTAATACTGCAATAAATGCATCTACCAAGAGAATGCGTTTGTCTGACTTGGTCATTTATCAAAATCATCCAGACATCCACGAGTTTCAAATGCCCAAACTGTTGAAATATCTGGAGACGCGCCAACATCGGCTCTCATTGTGAAAGCGACCTGTTTCGTTTGCGAAGATTACTTCTACGATGACATTTTCTTTAATTGCTATTTTTCCAATCTCTTTTCAGACGTCCACGATCTTCAGGTGTCTTAATCCCGAGGAGAAGCGCAAGAAAACTTTGGAAATGTCTGGAGAGGTGACACCATTTGCTGTCATTGTGGCGGCGACATTTCCATTTCCACGATGACATTGTTTTTAATTGCTTTTTTTCTAATCTCTTTTCAGACGTCCATGATCGTCGTCAGATGCCGTAATCCCGATGAGAAGCACGAGCAAACTTTGAAGATGTCTGGAGGTGCGCCTTCATCGGCTGTCAGTGTGGCGGCCACCTGTTTCGTTTGCGACGATGACTTCCAAACGCATCGAGAATACAACAAGCACATGTTCGATGTTCACCACATTCACGTAGTGGACAGCGCACCTGAAGGACGTTCACGTGGGAAACACGTACCATTGGAAGTTGAACCGATTTCTGATGATGAAATCGAAATTATCGAACCAGCGGGGAAGGGCGGTGAAGGTGAAGGAGACGACATTTCCGAGCCCTCAACCACACCTCAGAGCAATTCTACAGATGGTCCGAAACCTGCATTGATTGACTTGACCGAGTCAGATTCAGAAAGCGACGGGGGTTGGATTGTAGATGACTCCCCTGATGATGCAGCAACTCGAGTCGAAACGCGGGATTCCGATCCTGATCATGTCAGCACGTGTAGAGCATCTGAAACGGCTTCGAAAACGGCCGACCAATTAATCGAGGAGTGCCTCAGGGTTGCTGCTGAGAAAAGACTTTGGAATCGTAATGTGACAGACAAAACTGCTAGTGCAGATGTAGGAACTTCGTCAGAGTCTAGCGCAACTCCGCTGAGAGATGGACAGAAAGCCGTGGAGAATGCTCAACGATCTTCCTCTGAAAATCCCATGAGTACCACCGCGCACATAGCTCGAAAAATAATCGAGGAAAGCGTCAAAAAAGTGAGTGGGTATAAATCTTGGAAACTGATTAAAGGAAGTTCCAGTTCAGATATGGAGAAGTATAACGAAGTCCTAGCAGTCGTGTCGGGAAATGTATCCAAAGTAGTTGCAGGAGGCGATGGTAATCCTGCACAATTTCACCAACGACCGGATAGTGACAGTATGCAAGACATTGTCAAACGGGCTGTGGCAAAAGGACAGCGGTCATGGAACACGATCCAGAACACTGGTTTGAGTGGAGCCAGACCAGCTAACCAAGCCCGGCAGCAGTCAATGTCATCGGGTACAGACCCCCTGGAAGGTAAGACGGGAACTGAGGAGCGAAGAGAGAAGGAGAAGCACCGACACAAATCTCTCGAGGAGGTCGATCGAAAGTTGGCAAGAAGGGAAAGGAAAAGGCATAAAAAGGAAATAAAGAGGTTGAGACACGCGACTGAACGCCAGCTAGCTAGTGTGGCTGAACACCAGTCAGCTGATGCGCCAGAAGATATCCAAGAGGGTAATAATAGGATTTTCAACATGATGTTGAATGGTGGTTCAGGAGCGGAGTCTTCCTCGGCTCCTATTGATGTACTGGAAGTCAATTCGACAAAACAATGCAATGTGCGTTCTTCGAATAGCGACTCGATCCTTACGCAACTGCTGCAGACTAACGTACATCAACTAAAAACGCAGGGTGCACCGGTGAATGACGGAGCATCAAACGCTACATCAGGGTCAAGCGACCAATGTATGTCTCCTTCGATTGCTGATACCACAAGAGTTTCAAGCACTGTTGACCCGTCTTCAGTAGTCAGTGACGCCTGGTTTGATTCCATGACGGAAACAACAATACATGGAGAACACGAACAGATCCCTTCATCAGCGAACGGAAACGCCACAGGAAACGCCAAACCAGGCAATGGAAAGAACAAATCAGCTTTGACGCGGTTACTTACAGGTGCACTAGTAGGCCCAGAAGAGGTACCAAATTTCACTTGTGATATCTGTTCGCTTCATTTTGTTAAGCACGCGGGATTGATAGAGCACAACCAAGATGTGCACAGTAGGGATGGCGCGGAAGCAGTTAGTCTCTTTGCGGACGAAGAGCCAGCGAATGGGTTAACCATGTGGGACCTATGCACGTCCGATAATAACGTTCATGATGTTCTGTCATCAATAGGAACAGTGGTTGATGTAACGGAAAAGTACAGCTCGGGAGGCTCCACAGAGATATCATCTGATGTACCCTGCTGGCCAAAAGACAACACTGCCACTTGCACTTCCAGTAACGCTGATCTGTTGACAACTGAACAATTTGAAATACATCCATCACTTCGCAAACGAACTCTTTCGGGTAATCCACAGGGAAGTGGAAGCGGCCCTCGGTCATCGCTTGAAGGAAACCAAGTCAAACCGGATGATGATGATGGTAACAACAACGATCCGCTGCCACACACGAAGCGTAGACGTCGCGATTCTTCAGATTCTGGGATATCACTGGGTCCTACGTTAGGTGGCGCCAACCAGACCGCGTCGTCGCGAGGTGCGACGCCGGTACTGCCTGCCTTTTTCCCCGTTGAAGGCTCTCGGGGTAGGGGAATACCTCAGGAGGGCAATACCACACGCGAAAAGGGAATTCTCAACGAGGGTGACGCTAACTATGGCCTAATCATTGCTGAAGTCAAGAGTTTGTCGAGGGAATCGCTCAGAGCAGGTACAGCAGACACGCCTCACAATGCGTTGGATCGAACATCTACCAATGGGTATGAAGAACAGTTATTGTGCAACGGTACGTGTAATGAACGAATATGCTCCATTCCTGTAGCAGAAAAGGCTGCATTGGTTGGCTTTGTACTAAGTTATTTCATCAAGATGTGCTACAGAGAAATGAACAGTTCCCAGTTACTGGATGTTGCTACTTCTCTTCATGTCAGCTCAACCTCTTGGGTGGCGATGCGATATTCGCAGCTCAGACAGGTATCCCCTTTGAGAGGAGGAATCGAGGATGTTCATAGTTGCTCCTTTTGTGGAACTTATTACTTTCCTGATCTGCCGTTCGCAATTGCTCATCTGTTTTCCAAAGGACACATCGATAAAGTGGTGGAGTTTTATTGGATTAACAGGGTCATAGCATCCTGTAGGAGTGAACCACAAGAGACAAGAGGCGAGATGAATCCAGCTGCTGCCAATACCCTGAGATCTGATAACACATCTGCTGTGATTGATACTGTGGAAGAGGTAACTATGATATTCTTATCGTAGGGGTTTTAATTTAAGATCCTACCATGGATATGTTTAGTATGTATTTGAATCCTCTTTATGTAAAATAAAAGGATATCAAACCTGTGTAAAAAAAATTGTTCATGATATTCCCATTATTAAAAGTATCACAAATTTAGCAAATGTAAACATTTGAATTTGGTCAAAGACTTAAAAACCCGCATATGGTTTGAAACAAGCAGATTTGTATGCCACACTTAACAATAAAAGTAAACTAAATATAAGTTAACATGTTGAAACAGTAACAACTGATTCCCACAAAATTGTTTTATCATTAATTAATGGTTTTATTTTTCTTACTGATGAGGTAACCCTTTTGGTAATGGCATGTCTGTTACTTTTATTGGTGAACTAATATCGCATTTCAGAAATAGGCCGCAACTTTAATTTGTTTTTCCTTTTGTCCTGACAGGCTATAAGTACATCCAGCGGCTCCTATGCCTCTACGTCAGTCGGCAGCTCTCGATGTGGAATCAGTAACATGGATACGAGATCGGAAGGCCAAACCCTTGTACCGCCGCAGTCTCATCAGCTCGCAAGTCACCAATACGGCAATCGAGTGCACTGGCCAAACACTGCTAACGCATCCCAGGGCTTCTCTGCAGGGCCTCCATCACACGATCTTTCTGGATCCATCTTCAGCTCAGGCTCAGCCCAAAGTCAGAAACAGTTTTCCCAGCAGACTAATCACGAGGCGATACAACGTGCAACGCACCCTCCTACCAGCAGCGCTCCCTCCGGTAACGCACAATCGTATTTGCCCAATGAGCATGTTCCTGTAGGGTCGCTTAGTTGTCCAGGTCGCATTCAGCATCCGGAGGCATCCTCCCAGCGAGTGCCTTCTGTCTCCGCTGCATCATCCTCCTACACGGCTTTCGGGTCATACCCGTCTTACAACAAGCCTGGTGAAACCGTTTCATTGCAGAGGTACCCCTATGTTACCACGGGGTCACAACTGAATGCCTTGCCGCCGGTTTATCCCGGAACAGGAGGGATACCTGGACACGAACTGTTTGGGTTCCAACAATATCCAGCAGGGCAGACTTCTTTAGGAGACATGAAGCGTTCACATATGAACACAGAATCCGGAATGCCACAGGGGCATTCTGGAACGCGAGTGCAACCTGGACACGAACTGTCTGGGTTCCAACAACATGCAGCAGGGCAGACATCTTCAGGAGGCATAACGCCTTCACATACAAACACGGCATCGGGAATGCCACAGGGGTATCCTGGAACACGAGGGCAACCTGGACACGAACTGTCTGCGTTCCAGCAATATCCAGCAGTGCATGCATCTTTAGGAGATGGTAATCCTGCACAATTACACCCACGACCGGATAGTGACAGTATGCAAGACATTGTCAAACGGGCTGTGGCAAATGGACAGCGGACATGGAACACGATCCAGAACACTGGTTTGAGTGGAGCCAGTCCAGCTAACAAAGCATTCTGGTACAGGAGGTATGACGCCTTCACATGCGAACACGGCAATGGGAATGCCACAGACTTCTTGGTCTAGAGGATACTCGAAAATTCCACAAGGATACGTGGGCGCTACGTGACAAGACCAGTCCCCTTTTGGAATTTCAACAAAATTTCAATTGCACTTGGGGATTTATAGATCAAAACGAATGAGGAACCGTACTAACGGTGAACATTTTTGACGACGTGTGTGACACTTTGGTACAGACAAGGTGATAACTGTACTAACTTTGCTTCCATTTTTTTAAACCAATAGTACCTATCCAATTTTGTTTGTTTTTAAAATGTGTTTAAATAACTGCGTCGTTTGACCAGATAACCAGAGGCCGCTAGCCAAAAATATGAGAGTTGTTCACAACCATGTCAGTGTGCATTGTAAATATGAATCTCCTTTATAAATAAATGGTTTCATCATGCATATGTACGTATCTATAATGCATCTTTCAGTATAAAACAACAACCGATTTAGGACAATACATGTACCAAGTTTGTAAAAAGTGTGTTCATACGTAATGGTACTATAAAGTATGTGTATTTGATGTTTTAATCGTGATAGTACAGTGTGTCCCAGAATAAATGTAATCCAAGAACGTGAACGCCATTTATTTCTTTTTTACAAACTATATATATAAACCATATATTCTGAAAACTAGAGAAGTTAGCAAATCTACTGCTACAAACTACATGTCACTAGCTCTACTGGCAAAGATGTTATTGTCATTCATAGAATATGCTCCAAATGTGGATTTGGTGAGGCCAAGGTCCTGGCACCTTCTAGGGAGGGATTTATTCGGACTCCTGCCTACTGAATCTCGGACAGCTGCTATGTTTTCAGGAGACCTTACAGTAGGTTTTCTGCCAACTTTGACTGCTGGTGACTTTTGTTGATTGTCCCTGTAGCCTCAAACTTATTGATCAACCTGTAAATGTCTGTTTGGCTAGGAGTTTTATTCTTGTCATACTTTCTGCGGAATTTCGCGATGGCATGTTTATAGGAATTTCCCTCCAATTTTCTCAGCACACAGAACATTTTCTGCTCTTCTGTAAAAGGCATTCTTGTTGGTGTTCTGGTTTTGCTATCTTCTCAGCTTTCTAAATCTGAAATATAAAAGCACAATATTAAAAATCAACAAAATTTCATACGTTTATTTGGGTTACATTTATACTGGGACGCCCTGTACTTATACAGATTTGTATTTACACATGAAGATTAAATGTTTTAGTTAATGTTAAATCAGGTCTTATTTTTACTTTGTTCCCAATATTGTAATTTGTATCATTAAGATAATATTCATGTTGTATGTTTGCATCGTCCTTAATTTGACTACCTCATCTGCCAAAGAGACTGCGTTGTATAATAATAGAAGTCACTTATAGTTTACGTGGTGTAACAGGACTTCCACGTGTTTATGTATGATTGTTCTTGTTTTAGAGGAATCTAGAAACGTTGTTGACATGTGCCAAAACTAACGAAGGGTTGATACAATGTTTATATCTTTGATCTGACATGTCCGCAGAGTGATGATTGACCATTCCATAATCAATCACTTTCAGAAATGAGCGAACATGCAACTGTTTTCACACACTCATTGCACTGATTTTTGTTTACACAGTTGAAATTAATCACTACCTAATTTCGAATTGAAACATTTCATAATTTGTATAACGAAAAAAAAACCCGTTCCGTGCTTCTTTTAGTCAAAGTTGACAGTCTTACTAGATCCCTTGAAGGTAGAACAAATCTTGAGTTGAACATCGTTAGCGCGACGATATTGATGATCCTCGGCGGTGTTATGCCCAGCGCAAACAGAGCCGACTCGACCAGATCCGATTGGTTTTCAGCCTGATTAAATCAGTATGCGCTGCCTTAGGACTCCGGATTTGCCAGTCAAGTGCCAGTCGGAGGTCATTCGAGGCCGATTCAACACGTTGCTTCGGCTCCGACTGAGCGAAACTGAATCTAGCCTGACTGAAAACCAGTCGGATCGGGTCGAGTCGGCTCTGTCTTCGCCGATCATTACTCACATTGGCCGTGGGTGACATTATCCCTTTTCATCAGGTATAATTATCAAGAGAAAGAAGAAAAAACAGCTAAATGATATGAAGGATATAGGGACCAGCAAAAGTGTCTTGTTATACGAGACTTGTTGAGGGTACCCCTACCCAAAATTAATATTCTTTAAATGAGAGGGTAACATCTTTAGTACAGTATTCCATTCCATCTACAATGTCACAAAAACATGTTTCCAGAACAAAATATTTGGAAAACGCATCACCATTCTAAAGCATGGGTCTGCATGTACGAGAGTAATTTGTCCAAGCGAACGAATCCCTCGGGATTCTATTGTCTCCAAACTTACGCGTCAATAGCATTGGCGCAAATGTTTGGCCCGTATGGAACCAGGAAATAGTAGTGGTTCCGTAAGTATTGAAAATGAATTGCTTTGTTTACGAATTACACAACCCTTTTTCAAAATGTTGCAGGGGCGGATCTAGCTTTTTTGCTTAGGGGGGTTTGACCCAATGACGATGCGGAGCATCGTCCACGAGCCGCGAAGCGGCGATTTTTTTTTGCTATTTTGAACCCCCGTAAGTGATTTTGTTTTCACTTTTTTTCTCACTTTTCACTGATACATTTTCACTTGGCAGCCCGGGGGGGGGGGGGGGGGGGTTAAACCCCCTAACCCCCCCCCCCCCCCCCCCCCACGTAGATCCGCCACTGTGTTGGGTATCTATTTGATGTCACAAAACGATACCAAAACATATGTTGTTTTTTGCCTGGTGTATCTTAGCTCCTGAACGGGTAAAACTGAACATACAAAACTACGACCAAAATATGACCGTGTTCTATGCAGGTTTGATCCATTTGAACTCTTTACAACGATGTTATATTAACTGTGTTATCTTATTTTATACATTTATGCGGACATACGTGTACATTCAGTAAACTGGTGCATAATTTAAACGCGGTCTCTTTTTAATTTCATTTCAAAGACTTTATTTTCTGCAATCAATAAACAATCAATACAAAAACAAAATGTATTATGTAATAAGAACATAAATCATATGCATAAAATGCTGGTATGCAAACAAGACATAATATAACGCAACAAGGATGTGCCATTACGTATAAAAGGAAGAAAGTAGAAGGTCGCCGTTATAAGCAAAAGCTTGAGCAGACGGTCAAGCGAGCTAAAATAAAAGGAGTTGTGAATATTGGCAAAGTAATCAAACGAGGGGCCACGATACTCAAATAATGAATATTATTTTTTATTAGAAATAGAGACGCATTGTATTTGAAATGATGTAAGTCTTTTCGAATAACTTGTATTATAGACCAGATTGAATGATACCTTTGTATTATGCAGTCCCACTAAGTCTCACGCCTTAGGCGTGAGATTCACGTCTTGGGGTCTGTCTCACGCTCAGACGCCCTCGCAACCATTTTCTCACGCCTGAACAGGGCCACACCGAGGAGAAGCAGAAATGTGTTATAATTGCATATTGGCGATACTAATAATGGAACACAGTAATAAAATATTTCCACCGTAAATCAAAGTGCTGCATAATGTCTTGTCATATCTGTTGTCAATGTCAAATAATAAAGCGTATTATTAAAACAAGTAACATTTCTAGTTTGACAGTGTGGTATTTTGGGTGTTAGAATTATTTCCTCTTTCCTTAGATGAGATCTAGTGACCTTGTTGTTGTATGTTTGTGAATTGATATGTCCACTTAGTAACGAGTATTTGGCGAAAATACAACGTTATATTCGCTAACCCATTGCACTGATTTTTAACACGGTAACATAAAACTTTCCCGTGGATAATTACAAATCTTAACACTAAAATGCTAGATGTTTCTAAACGAAAGTGAAATTCGAAAACGCCAAACTAGGCGCTAAATCCACTTTTCTAACTTTAGAGTGATATGTTTTTTTTTGTATCAAACTTTTGAACTGTGAAAATGGAACGTTCCATATTTTGATTTTGGCTATGTAATTTGCCCTAAAAATGGTTTGTAGATAGCTACGTAGGTTATTTATGTACTGATATCGTAAACTCAATTTGTATGTAAAGTGGGTTTAGCGCTTTTTGGAACTTAAAGGTAACGTTGAGTATTGGTCAAACTTAACTTTATTAACCAAAACCTGCACGATTACGGTACAAACTAATAGTTATAACTTCACCATGCTCGAAAAGTATACACAATTACAAACGACAAAGTAAAACCCCTGTTATCATTCAAAAAGAGCCGTTACAACTCAAGTGTCAAATTAACTTTGGAGAGAAGCGCTAGAGTTCTAGGTCCTCCTAATACGAGACTGTAATGCGCGGTAATAGTTACCGCGCATATTCATGTGTATCGCAAGCGCCGTTCGCCTTTCGCATCGGAGGACCTAGAACGCTTGCGCCTCGCGCTAGCGTTCTCTAAAAAGTGATGGCCGGACGTCAATCACTTTTATAAATATTTTGAAAGCAAATTTCACAACAATTAGAGCATTTGAATGGGAATTATTATTATTTCCCATGTTTTTTTCGATGATCTTTCATATGGAATTGAAATTAACCAAATCCGTTACAATTAATTTTTTTTTTTTGGGGGGGGCACTTTGGAAATTACCAATACTCAACGTTACCTTTAAGCTCTTCAGAAAGAGTTCCCAGTAAGTTTTGTAGATTTCGACAATGTTAATAGAAGATCGTGACATTCTCACATATTACCTGGTGGACATTCAGAACACAAACCAGAATTGTTATCAGATATACGTCCACCATATGAGTGTGAATTTGATAGGATACATCGTTTGGAGCACACCTCCACGTCGACGTCTACCTCAGCTCCAGGTCGGTAATTGAATATAGAGATAGAGGACGTCAATTGGGGGAGTGGCGTACGTCGTGATATTAGCTCGGGGGTGGGGTGGTAGTAGTGGTCAGGCGCGCCGGAAGCAGTTTGGGATTGGGGGGGGGGGGGGGGGGGAGGGGGCAAAACCCCAAGGGGGCTCACAATTTGTGTGTGTAGGGGCTCATGCCCAACCACACTCTGGGTTGCCAACTTTGAGCCAGATGTGAGAGTGAGACATTGCGAGGGAGCGAAGCGACTGAGCGGGAGAGGGTGTGGGAGAGGGGTGTCCCCCCTCCCACTGTAGGGAGATTTTGCATGTTTGGACTTGAAATTGTGCAATCTGGTGCATACTTAGATAGGAAATTCGGCTGTATTTGGGAAAGTGTGATATGATTTGATCGACCAGAAAGTTTTAGTATATTTTTCACGTAAAAAAAAAAAAATTGACACACTCATAAATATGTACCCCAAAACACACACACAACAACATAACCCATAGTTATGCAACATTATGTATGATCCAACAACACACAGCCAATAATGAGTCCCGAGGGAGCTAAGCGCTTGAGGGCTGGGGCAGGGATCGACGGAGGGGAGGGTTTGGGAGGGGGTATCCCACTCCCTCGGTAAGAAAGATTTTGCATTTATGGACTTGAAATTGTGCAATCCGGTGCATACCTAGATATGACATTCGGGCTTAAAGATGAATAACAGTTTTGGGAAAGTTACAGAAAACATTTATAATAATTGATCAATATTGTTGAATATGTATCTAAAAGGGCTTGTGTGGTAAAATCTGAACCTAACGATGCGTTAAATGCAGAAATATCGGAAGAAATCCAATACCCGCCCGTGAAATGTATAAATCCACAGCCCGTTCGCACCTGTCCGCGCCGCTAGTGCTGGACTGGAGATATCGACAAGCTGGGGACAAGCCCGTATTATATAGCGAACGCACGCGGTCAATTGTACGAAGCGTATGCGCGATTCCGCGTTGGCGATATCTATCCGCAACAGATCAATTTATGATTTTGCAATTATATAAATTAATAGGGGGTTTCTTGGCCAAATTTGTATAATCCCATATTAGTAAAAACGATATTCTTTCACATGGTTGGTTAAAAGAGCGTACATTTCATTTTTAGGGGGTGGGGCGTTTCCCACTACTGTCATTCACCTTTAAGATTAACTGTATCTGGGAAAGCGTGTTATGATTTGATATATTTTTCACGAAGAAAACAAATAATTGACGCACTAATAAATATGCACCCAAACTGATATATTGTATTTAGTATCATACACAGTTCCAACATAAACCATATGGCGCATGTATGATCCAACAACATGGCCTACAGCCAATAATGAATCCCGAGGGAGCGAAGCGACCGAGGGCTTGGGCAGAGCCAGAGGGGGTGATTGGGAGGGGGTATCCCCCTCCCACGGGGAAGATTTTGCATTAATATACTTGAAAAGGTGCAATTTGGTGCACTTCATGCCATACCTGTGAAGGAAATTTAGAATCCGAGTTAAACAAAAAAAGAATAAAATGTCTATGCTCTCATCAAATGTTTACAACAAACTGAGATATTCTGTTCGCGCGCGAAGCGCGCAGCGAAAATACATTTGATTTTGTCTTTCCAACTCTTTTAAAAAAAAAATTGGGAGGGGGGGGGCTTTTTGGGGGGGGGCAAAATTGCGTTTTGCCCCCCCCCCCCCCCACTTTTTGGATTGGGGGGCGGCCGCCCCCCTGCCCCCGCCCCCCCCCCCCCCCACACTTCCGGCGCCTATGGTAGTGGTTGATACACGTGTATATTATATTGTTTGTTTGCATCTATCTTTGGCTAGCGTCGGAATTAGCGTTCGGCCGAAAGGGGGCGTACGAACGTTTACGCGGTTTGGGGGGGGGGGGGGCTAACGCCCCCCTACCCGTACAAATATTGGCGGTTACATGGTCGAGAGGCGATGAAAGGTGAAAGACCGCGACGTCCCGTTAGCGTAACGTGTAGTTTACCGTCCTACATATATGCAAAAAATGCCAGTACTGACTTTGACCCATATCTAGGTATCGAATGACGCCGCGAGGGCTAAAACGCGACGCTGTCGAGATATTTGATCGCGCCGATCGTGCAGCATTACCCAATTGATGATACTTCACGGGATATAGTTCGTCAATTAAAATCACGTACAATAAACATTAATTGATCGACCTACATTTATTCGTAAGATAACTATATATTTAACACTTAACGGGATAGCACCTCTTTTGCAAGACAAGTTGCGAGGTTATTGTCTTATATGAAAGAAAATGTCATTTAAGAGCATGCCTGAAAAAAATTAGGGCTTGAAATCTCCTTTTCGTGGAGTTATCGACCTAAAACTAATAAACCATCGTCCAACGGTTAATTGTGCATTATATGTGTGTTCACCCGGTGAGTAAGTTCGTACATGGATTTCACGGAGTGCCAGATCGCTATGCGTGACCCCTACGTGACCCGCGCTAGCTACGTGACCTGCGCATTAATAACAATGGGTAAGCGTTTTACTCAACAAAATACCCAAACCTCGCTTAACCCTAATAAGGCCGGGGGGCCATAATGCCCCCCCCCCCCCCCCCCCCCCTCCGCGATTTTTTTTATTGCTCCAAAACGCGGTAAGATGACGCGCAGCAGCCCGCTGCTTGGTGACTTTTTTCTTTTGGGTCTTGCGCATATTCTAAAAAAACTAATTTTTTAATCGGACCTACCGTTAGGAAGTCACGTGACTTTTTGTATATGCATATGTCAGTCCGAATATCGCTCAATTTCGTGATTTGTGTACAAAACATATGGAAATATCAGATTTCGTAAAAGGAGGTATATCATTGGTTATTTGGTCTTGTTTACATTTTATATGTTTGTTTTGGGGTTCAAAATAGGTTCAAAAATATTTGGGGGCCATAATGCCCCCCGGCCGTAGGAAGACCTCAAATAGCCCGGCCTTTTTAGGGTTAAAGGGACAGTCCCTCTTTTACAAAAACGTCTGAACAGTTTCCAGTTGACGGATGGGGATGAATGAAACACACACAAAAAAAAATCAGATCGAACAGCCCTATAATTTTGATTCTACTAATGAAAAACGAATGCGTCCCTCCATCAGAATATATATCGGTCAATAAAAGAGTTTAACTGATTTAGCATAATATTACAACTAAATTGTACTTATTCTTGTAAAGGTATTGTGAAGCCGACATTTGTAAATGTATGTCACGGAAAAAAATCTAAAAAATGAAGAATATGTAATTACATGTAGTCAGTTTAAGCGAGGTTTGGTTATTTTGCCTAGTGTGCGGTCATGCTATTCTTACTTGTGCGCGGGTCACGTAGGGGTCATGCATAACATTGTGGTACTTCATGGAATCCGTGTACGAACTTCCTCATTGGGTGAATATACGTATAATGCACAATTAAAATTGGACGACGGTTTATTAGTTTTAAGTCTATAACTCCACGAAAAAGAGATTTCAAGCCCTAACTTTTTTTTCAGGCATGCTATTAAATTACATTTTCTTTCATATAAGACAATAACCTCGCAACTTTTGAAATTTGGCTTGCAAAAGAGGGAATGTCCCTTTAAGATTATCAATAGTTTAATATATGATGTGCTAAAATACAGACCAAAAGGGTAATCCTAAATATGATTTGTTAATAATTTGTCTGAAGTCATGTTTATTTACAGTGTTACTAAACCGTAACTTTTAAAGCGATTTTCTCCGTCTTTTTTTTTTGTTCGCAGCCGGTTATCTATTCCACATTTAAATGGTTGTATCTCGGCGCTCAAGCCACCAAAAATTATGATTTCAATATCAAATTAAGGCTTGAGACATGGACAACAATATGGTATACATAACTCAAACATGATTAATGTCAAGACGTCAAGACGTGTCTCAATTTGGGCTAGCCGGTCACATATTTCTTTATGGATTTTGTTATCAGGGTGGAGATTTTAAATGACATTTTCATAAATAAATTCTTATGAAAAACTGTGATTACCAGTCACGTTTTCTTTTATTTTCTTTGTTTTTACGGGCCACCAAATTTCATTTTTAGGCCACCAATATTGGATAAATACCAATTCTACTTGCTCGATCAGGCCACCAGCAAAAAAGAGTAAATTTCGAGCAAATAGGTTAGCTTACAGATAGCAGTCATTTTGAAATTCAACATGGCGGCCAAAATTGACAATACCTTATTGCTTCCAACCTGACATCTGTAATTAGTTGCTAGTTGAATCCTATATATATAGACGTTAAACTACCTTTGTAAATGATTTAGTGCCTGAGAAAGAGTTGATCGAATATGCTTCCAATGGCGGCCATCTTGAAATTTAAAATGGCTGCGATTTGAGTCTATAGAAAGGTATTTCAGATGATTCGTTTACCCCCTAATAAAATGTGAATAACAACGCTGAAAATTAACTCTTACTGATTTAGTTTCTGGGATATTGATGATAATTAATAGATGCCAGATAGCGGCCATTTCAAAATGAAAGTTGGCGGCCAAGAATGGCCTAGCTTGCTAATCTAATCGCTTCAATCCAATTTCTAGCCCCCATTTCTCTGTTACGAAGGTCGAATCTTTTAGTGCGCAAATTCCCCTAAACGACTCATAATTTGTTTTCCATCAAGATAGAGAGACCAGCCCACTGACCCACTGACCACTGTCAACTGTTGACCGATATCATTAGGCGCGATCGTATGCATGGTATGGCAAGCCATTTTTACATTTATTCACATTCGTCAAAATCATCATTCTTGATATCAACAATTGATGCAATTCTTGATTTTTTATCACGAATTCAGATCTTGATATCGCGAATTAAGATAGTGATATCACGAATTCAATTCTTGATATCAAGAAATCAATTCGTGAATTAATACTTGATATCACGAAATATGAATAACTGTTAAAACGGCTTGCCATACAATCGTAATTGTAAATCATATCGCGAATTAAGATAGTGATATCACGAATTAAATTCTTGATATCAAGAAATCAATTCGTGAATCAATACTTGATATCAGGAAATATGAATAACTGTTAACACGGCTTGCCATACAATCGTAATTGTAAATCATATCGCGAATTAAGATAGTGATATCACGAATTAAATTCTTGATATCAAGAAATTAATTCGTGAATCAATACTTGATATCACGAAATATGAATAACTGTTAAAACGGCTTGCCATACAATCGTAATCGTAAATCATCTCTGGACAGAGCTTGATTCCTCATGAATTATTTAATCGCTACAATCACGCGGGGCTTAATTACATTACAGAACAAGGACTTCATGCATACAAACGATGTTAATTTGATAAAGCTAATTAACTATTTCCTGTTCATTACCCTACCGCAGTCATCGTGTTATAACGCGACCGGAAGTAGCTATAGCATGGACGATGGGAAACTAAAAAGAGACAATATTGTATTCGATTCAATTCAATTTAAGGGGACTTAGTAACATTGTCCACTACTCAAAATCCAATTGAAATTCTAGCGGTTCCCTCACACCTTGTTGTATTCGTACTAACAATAAAAGCATGGGACAGATTTTTTTCTTCAAATTGCCCTTTCGTTAAAAAGATATTTACGATTGAAGTGTTCAGATGTTAAATTATCCACTGAACCGCAAAATCCGTGTACGAAGTGAGGGAGTGCAATGAGTTGGTGAATATCACTGTGCATTGTAAACGTATACATGTATATACTTGAAATGTTCACACAAGACCCAGTGAATATATCAGATAACAGTGGCGTAGACTGAGGTTCATAACACCTGGGGGATTAACATTTTTCGAAACCGAGGTAATTGGTTGAAAGTCCTCTTAGTGTGTGCTGAAAGTCCTTTCTCAGTGTTGGGGGGGGGGGGGGGGGAGGGGGGGGGGGGGGGGGTGTCTCTCGCCAACCCGGGAGAGACCGCCTGCCAAACACACACGAACGCACCTACACAGACACACACACACAAACAAATATGTCCAACATTAGAAACTCGAAACCCATGAACAAACTTGGACAAACTTGTTGGACCAACGATGGATCAAACGTTATACCAGCGTCATTTGGGTGTACGCAACACGTCACTGGTCCAACGTTGCCAGTCAAAGTCGGAGCAACGTTACGAAAATGGACTAACAATGGACTAACGTTTGCTTGCTACCTGGGGTGTGACAATTTCATGGTAAAGGGATCTTTGTCGAAATCCACAAAACTATTGGTTCTCTCGCACCTCGTTGGGTGTGTATCATCAATAGAAGCATGGAACAGGTTTGGGTTTTTCGTATAACACTTTCGTTTAAAGGTAAATGCCAGTAATGGGAAACGCCCCACCCCCTAAAAATGAAATGTACGCTCTTATTACCAACCATGTGAAAGGATATAGTTTTACTCATATGGGATTATACAAATTTGGCCAAGAAACCGCCTACTAATTGATATATTTGCAAAATTATATATTGATCGGTTGCGGATAGATATCGCCACCGCGGAATCGCGCATACGCTACGTGCATTAATGACCACGTGCGTTCGCTATACGGGCTTGTCGATATCTCCAGTCCAGCGCTAGCGGCGCGGACAAAACTCAAAACTTATTCATCTTTAAAGATATTTACATTTTCGGATGTTTTAAGTATAGATTAGAAAGTCATAACTGTGCACAAAGTTGATGCATAGCTTTGTGCCTTTGTATATTAAATTACACCAACGTGATATTTTTACACATTATTACTCAGTGGACCATTCAGATCACAAACATACACATTTTATCAACCACTTGCCAGTTGTTGTACTTGTCAAAAAAGTTACAAAACCCATCGTAGGAAAGAGGAAATAGTTACAACACCCAACATACCACACTGTCAAACTATAAATGTTACTCGTTTACATAATACCTTTTATTATTTGACATCGAAAATATATTATGACAAGACATTATGCAGCACTTTGATTTACGGTGGAAATTGTTTATTACGGTGTAGCATGATACAAAGGCGACATTCAACCTGGTCAATACTGTACCATACAAGTTATTCAAAAAGACTTGCATCATTTCACAATTCGTCTCTATTTCTAATAAAATAATATATATTATTTGAGTATCGTGGCCCCACTTTGGAAAACTCATATTTTAGCTCGGTTGACCGGCCGTTCGGTCAAGCTTTTGCATCTATTGTGTTATCTTATGTATTCTGTGCATACAAAAATTTGATGAACATACTTTATAAGTTTCATTTCATTTAATTTCAATTATTTGATTTCCAAACTTTAAATCATACAATACAGAATACAAGTTCATATCCAATAAAGTATTATAAAAATGGACAGTAAGATTCAAGTCACATGACATTGAAGTAAATGTAGCGGATTACACGGAACGTTCTCATTACTATATGATTATCCACGGTTTGTAATTGATTTGTTTATTGATTGCAGAAAATAAAGTCTTTGAAATAAAGTCTTTAAAGGGGCCCTGCAACCCAAATGCATGTTGACCTCTGTTCACATTCAATATTTGTAAACGGTTTGACCCAAATATGTTTTGTATATTTTTAAACATTTTATCATTTATTTGTCTTCATGTTGCTAAGCCCCACCTCCTAAAAAACCCTCCAGAGCAAATTCTATTGTTGACCTGCAGTGACATCATTTGTCAATCACTGGTCAGCTACCATGCTATTGTGATTATCCTAATCACAATAGCATCACACGGTTGAATAGAATACCAACTCACACAACTTCAATTACAATAGCTGTTGCTATGTCAGAAGAAAAGCACTGTCTAAGCTATTGCATGGAGGTATGCAGGGCATGCTTTTGTGTGGATGTTCTTTTTGTACTTTCATCTTTTGTTAATCTCATGGTTGCTGACCAGTGATTGACAAATGATGTCACTGCAGGTCAACAATAGAATTTGCTCTGGAGGGTTTTTTAGGAGGTGGGGCTTAGCAACATGAAGACAAATAAATGATCAAATGTTTAAAAATATACAAAACATATTTGGGTCAAACCGTTTACAAATATTGAATGTGTACACTAATACAGATGAACAGAGGTCAACATGCATTTGGGTTGCAGGGCCCCTTTAAAGAGATCGCGCTTTAAAGGGACATTCCCTCTTTTGCAAGCCAAATTTCAAAAGTTGCGAGGTTATTGTCATATATTAAAGAAAATGTCATTTAACGGCATGCCTGAAAACATTAGTCGAGCTTGAAATCTCTTTTTCGTGGAGTTATAGCCCTCAAAATAATAAAACGACCCGCGCATAGATATTAACATCTGGGCGAATACCAGACAAAATAACTAAACCTCGCTTAAACTGACTACATGTAATTATATATTCTTCATTTTTGAGATCTTTTTCCGTGACAAACCTTTTCGAATGTCGACTTCACAATACCTTTACAAGAATAAGTACAATATTGTTGTAATATTATGCTAAATCAGTTAAACTCCTTTATTGACCGATATATAGTTTGATGGAGGGACGCATTCGTAGTTTGACCTCATGACCCCAAAATCAAATCTGTTCATTGGCTCCCCAAGATACATACATGTACCAAGTTTGGTCAGAATCCGTCAATCCGTTCTTGAGATATCGCGATCACGAGAACGGGACGGACGTACGTACGTACGGACGGACGGACGGACGGACGGACGTACGGACGGACAACCCGAAAACATAATGCATCCGGCAACTTCGTTACGGAGGCATAAAAAGATACGGGTAATGACTCCAATGTCCTGTTTATAAAGTTTTAAATGGATGTAATACATGTACAACAAATGCTCTTACTGGTACCAGCTTTTAGATTCTCGATTACTCTGTCAATCAACCTCTGAAATTATACCTTAAAAGAAGACTTTACTGGCGAAATGCACTACCTTGATAATTCAAATCATGATTTTAGAAAACCATTCCATACAAATAAATACTTTTAAAACCAAAAATACAGGCTTTATTAGAGGTTCTAAATTTGAAATTTTTGTGAAGATCAATCATTTAGGGTATACAGAACAACATATTTTTTATTTTTTATTTGTCAGTAAAGTCTTTTTTTAAAGGCAATTCAGATCGGTATTTCAGATGCGCGAATCCATATTGCGCACTTTTACGCACGGTACGTAATCCCCCTTTGTTCAGTTATAAGTTGCGATCGCAAACTATCCCAGTTCACGAACGACCGAGTCGAAAATGCATCGAGTTCGGAATGTTTGTTTACCAATTAGGTACTCCTTGTCAGAGATTTTTACGAGCGAAAGTATTACGCAACGCGCTCAACCGACGGTCATCTGCCGCTGCGATTTTATCAGCGCTGTATTGCCTCAGGGGACAGCTCGAGCAATGTACAGTTTACCAGCTGTGTGCTGCATGCAATTTCATATGAAGGCCCGTGTTCTAAATCGATCCAACACACATCGTGAGTTTACCTTGGGAGATTACGGTTGAGTGCGAGTTGGATTTTGCTGACTACCCATTTTAACCCACGCATATTTGCCTTTAGTTAAATGACCCGTATCGAGATATAAATACAATGTGCCGAATTTTCCATTTCTGCGAACTTTTCATGCAAAATGTCCCACTTTTCCCGAAATTGCGAAGAATCATGTGAACCCACGGCCAATTAATAATAATTATTATTATTTTTAATGTGACTGACACCCCGAAGGTCACTAATATCGTCGGTTCCACTTAAAGGCAAATATGGGTGGATTAAAATGGGTAGTCAGCAAAATCCAACTCGCACTCCACCGTAATCTCCCGAGGTAAACTCACGATGTGTGTTAGGTCGATCTAGAGCGGTGCGTCGGAATATTGGAACACGGGCCTTCATATGAAATGCAGCACACAGCTGGTAGCCATTATGTACCGAGCGAACTGCTCGAGCTGTCACCCGAGGCGGGCCCGAGGCAATACAGCGCGTAAAAATCTCTGATGGATCTTCATTCGACCATGACTCGACTAGAACAAGGAGTACCTCCTTGGTATAACACACATTCCGAACGCGACCATTTTCGATGCATTTTCGACTAGGTCGTTCGGGAACTGGGATAGTTTGCGATCGCAACTTAAGCAAAGGGGGATTAGTATCGTGCGTAAAAGTGCGCAATATGGATTCGCGCGTCTGATACTGGTTTGAATTGCCTTTAAGTTTTTAGCTTCAAGGGGTCAAATAACATTGTCAAAATCTACCAAAATAAGAACGGAACAGGTTTCGTATGCGTTACACAAATTCTGTATTCATTGAAATGTTTGAATTTAAAATTAGGTAGTGATTAATTTAAACTGTGTACAAAATCAGTGCAATGAGTAAGTGAAAACACTTGCATGTTCGCTCATTTCTGAAAGTGATTGATTATGGAATGGTCAAATATCACTCTGCGGACAAGTCAGATCAAAGATATAGAGTACAGAAGCCATGATATAAACATTGTATCAACCCTTCGTTAGTTTTGGCACATGTCAACAACGTGTCTAGATCCCTCTAATACAAGAACAAGCATATATAAACACGTGGAAGTCTACTCTAATTACACCACGTAAACTATTATTATACAACACAACACAGTCTCTTTGCAGATGAGGTAGTCATATTATTAAGGACGATGCAAACATACAACATGAATATTATCTTAACGATACTAAGTATATCATTTGGAACAAAGTAAAAAGCAAAATAGACATAATTTAGCAAATAATACAAACAAAAAGTACCTTCACGTATAAATACAAACGTATACCATAATTACTATCACGATTAACGCCTTAGGAAACATCAAAGGCACATAGGCATAGTACCATTTTAACGCATTTTTAACATCAATCAACGTTGGTTTTAAAAAATGGAAGCAAAGTTTAGTACAGTTATCACCTTGTCTGTACCAAAGTGTCACACACGTCGTCAAAAATTCGCACCGTTAGTACGGTATTGCTGCGTGGCTGAAGGAACCCAGACACCAAGGGCTCCACACTCAACTTTTTTCTCAGTGGCCTGATCGGGCCAGTAAAATAACTTATTCCCCGATTCTGGTGGCCTGAAAGAAAAATTACTGGCCCCAACAATGTTATTTAATGAGTAAACATTTTACTATTCAATATATCACTCTTTCTTATTCCCTTTTATTATAGATGAAGCATGACATAGAAGAAAACAAGATTGTTCTCATTTTGTCAATGTCAGGTTGAAAATCTGCTTGCCCGATCGGGCCACCAAAATATTACTTTTATAAATTGTTTGCATTTTGAGTGTCGAGCCCTTCATCCACTTATAATGTGCGCCCGTAAACCCCTGTGGCGTTCCAGATATAGTATTCGTATATGAAGGCGTCATGTCTCCTGAAGATGTCTGCCCTGCTGCATGTTGTTGGAACCCAGACATTTCGTGTCCAGGTTGCCCTCGCGTTCCAGGATACCCCTGTGCCATTCCCGATGCCGTGTTCATTTGAGGAGTTATGCCTCCTGAAGATGCCTGCCCTGCTGCATGTTGTTGGAACCCAGACATTTCGTGTCCAGGTTGCCCTCGCGTTGCAGAATGCCTCTGTGAAGATGTCTGCCCTGCTGCATGTTGTTGAAACCTGGGCAGATTGTGTCCAGGTATCCCTCCTGTTCCGGGATGGGCCGGTCTCAAGGCATTCATTTGTGACCCGGTGATAACATATGGGTACCTCTGCGATGACCAGGTTTCACGGGGCTTGTTGTAAGACGGAGTTGACCCGGAAGCCTTGCAGGAGGATGATGCCGCGGAAACAGAAGGCATTCGCTGGTAGGATGCCTCCGGATTCTGAATGCGACCCGGACAACTAAGCGACCCTGCAGGAACGTGCTCATTGGGCGAATACGACTGTGCGTTACCGGAGGGAGCGCTGCTGGTAGGAGGGTGCGTAGCACGTTGCATCGTCTCGTGATTAGTCTGCTGGGGAGTATGCTTTCGACTTCCGGCTGGGCTGAAAATGGATACAGACAGATCGTGCGATGCAGGCCCTACAGGGAAGCCCTGGGATGCGGAAGTAGTGTTTGGCCAGTACACTCCATTGCCGTAGTGATGACTGGCGTGCTGATGAGACTGCGGCGGTACAAGGGTTCGGCCTTCCGATCTCGTATCCATGTTACTGATTCCACATCTAGAGCTGCCAACTGGCGTAGAGGCGCAGGAGTCGCTGGCTGTACTCATACTAGTCTGTCAGGGCAAAAGGAAAAACACATTAAAGTTGCAGCCTACTTCAGAAATGCGTATAATAAGTTTACAGACACGTCACACCAAAAGGAGAACCTCATCACTAAGAAGAAAGACACATTAAGACTTTGATAACAAAAAACACATTTTGTGGGCATCATTTGCGACTGTTTCAACATTTGTAAGTCGTCTTTTCTTTTGTTGTGTATGGCATTGAACTTTGCGTGCCTAAAACCATTCCCGGGTTTTTAAGTCTTGGACCAAATTCAAATGGTTACATTGTGCTAATTTTTAATAAAGGCTATCATAAGGGTAAACTATTCAGCTTTGATGTACAGCGTTTATTCTACACATCAAGCGGAATAAAAGCAAATACTTAAATGTCCATGCTAGTATCCTAACTCAAAACCCCTTAAATCAGACTATTTTGTGCGGAGTTTAATTACCTCATCCACAGCTTCGACCACAACCGGCGTGTTGTCAGATCTCAGGGTGTCGGCGGCAGCTGGATTCATCTCGCCCCGTGTTCCCTCTAATTTCTTCATACAGGCTGCAATGCTATCCAAGGTATCACCAACTACGATCTCTATATGTCTTTTGGAAAACAGATGAGCAATTGCGAACGACAGATCACGAAAGTTATACACTCGACAAAAGGGGCAACCATCAATGAACTTGTGAACGCCCTCGATTCCCCCTTTCAGAGAGTTTACCCGTCTATGCTGCGAATATCGCATCTTAAACCAAGAAGTTGATCTGACATGAAGAGAAGTAGCAACAGCCAGGAACTGGACATCGTTCATTTCCCTGCTGCACATCTTGATGAAATAAGCTAGCATAAGGTCAATCAATGTCATTTTTGTTGCTAAAGAAATGGAGCATACTCGTTCACTACAGATACCGGCGCAAAATAATTGTTCTCTACATACGGTGGTGGTACTCATGGTAGATGGTTGTTCCAACGAATTGGGAGGCATGACTGATGAACCTGCACTTTGCGATTCCCTCGACAAACTCTTGACTTCAGTGATGACTAGGCCATAGTTAGAGTCACCCTCGTTGAGAATTCCCTTTTCGCAAGTGGTATCTACATATCCCGATTGAGGTAATCCCCTACTCCGAGTGCGTTCAACAGGGGAAAGGGCAGGCAGTACCGGCGTCGCACCTCGCGACGACGCGGTCTGGTTGGCGCCACTCAACGTAGGACCAAGTGATATCCCAGAATCTGAAGAATCGCGACGTCTACGCTTCGTGTGTCGCAGCGGATCGTCGTTGTTACCATCATCATCGTCCGGTTCGACTTGATTTCCTTCAAGCGATGACCGAGGGGCGCTTCCAATTCCCTGTGGATTACCCGAAAGAGTTCGTTTGCGAAGAGATGGATGTTTTTCAAATTGGTCAGTGGTCAACAGATCAGCGTTACTAGAAGTACAAGTGGCAGTGTTGTCTTCAGGCCAGCGGGGTACCTCGTGTGAAATCTCTGTGGAGCCTCCCGAGCTGTACTTTTCCGTTACATCAATCACTGTTCCTATTGATGACAGAACATCTTGGACGTTATTATCGGACGTGCATAGGTCCCACAGGGTTAACCCATTCGCCGGCTCCTCGTCCGCAAAGAGACTAACTGCTTCCGCGCCATCCCTACTGTGCACGTTTCGGTTGTGCTCTATCAATCCCGCGCGATTAAAGAAATGAAGCGAACAGACATCACAAGTGAAATTGGGTACCTCTTCCGGGCCTACTAGTGCACCTGTTAGTATCCCCGTCAACGCGGATTTGCTATTGCCCTTGTCTGGTTTGGCGTTTCCTGTGGCGTTTCCGTTCGCTGATGAAGGGATCTCTTCGCGTTCACCATGTCTTGTTATTTCCGTCATGGAATCCAACCGGAAGTCACTGACTACTGAAGACGGGTCCACAGTGCTTGAAACTCTTGTGGTATCAGCAATCGAAGGAGATATACATTGGTCGCTTGACCCTGATGTAGCGTTTGATGCTCCGTCATTCACCGGTGCGCCCGGCGTTTTCAGTTGATGTGCGTTAGTCTGCAGCAGTTGCGTAAGGGTCGAATCGCTATTCGAAGAATGCACATTGCCTTGTTTTGTCGAATCGACTTCGGGTACATCAATAGGAGCTGAGGAAGACTCCGCTCCTGAACCACCATTCTGCATCATGTTGAAAATCCTATATATGTTTTCAAAGACTCTGTTGACACCCTCTTTGATATCACCTTGCGCATTAGCTAACTGGTGTTCAGCCACATTAGCTAACTGGCGTTCAGTCGCGTGTCTCAACCTCTTCATTTGCTTTTTATGCATTTTCCTTTCCCTTCTTGCCAACTTTCGATCGACCTCCTCGGGAGATAGGTGCCCGTGCTTCTCTTTCTTTCTTCGCTCCTCAGTTTCCCTCTCACATTCCAGGGGGTCTGTACCCGATTGCATTAACTGTTGTTGGGCTAGGTTAGCTGGGCTGGCTCCACTCAAACCAGTGTCCTGGATCGTGTTCAATGTCCGGTGTCCATTTGCTACAGCTCTACAATCACTCTCCGGTCGTGGGTGTAATTGTGCGGGATTACCATCGCCTCCTGCAACTACTTTGGCTACATTTGCCGATACGACTGCTAGGACTTCGTTATCCCCGGAGGAACTCTCCATATCTGAACTGGAATTTCCTTTCATCAATTTCCAAGATTTATATCCGCTCAAAACAGCCTTTTTGACGCTTTCCTCGAGTATGTGTCGGTCTATGTGCGCTATGGTAGTCCGAGGAGTTTCAGGGTAAGTTCGCTGATTGTTTTCCGCGGCGGCTTCCTGTCCATCTCTCAGCGGAGTTGCGCTAGACTCCGACGAAGTCCCCACATCTGCACAAGTAGAACTGTATGGCTTCATGTATGACACAGTATGAGCCCTAAGTCTTTTCTCGGCAGCTATCCTGAGGCAATTCTCGATCTTTTCGTAGGCCGTCTTAGATGCTCTACACGTACCGACATGATCAGGGTCAGACTCCTGCGTTTCAGAACTAGTTGCTGCATTGTCAGGGGAGTCATCATCTTCAATCCAACCCCCGTCGCTTTCTGAATCAGACTCGGTCAAGTCAATCAATGCAGGTTTCATACCATCTGCAGAATCGCTCTGAGGTGTGGTTGAGGGCTCGGCGTTGTCGTCTCTATCTCCGTCCTTCCCCGCCGGTTCGATAATTTCGATTTCATCATCAGAAATCGGTTCAACTTCCAATGGTAAATGTTTCCAGCGTGAACGTGCTTCCGGTTCGTTGTCCACTACGTGAATGTGGTGAATATCGAACATGTGCTTGTTGTATTCTCGATGTGTTAGGAATTCATCGTCGCAAATGAAACAGGTCGCCGCCACACTGACAGCCGAAGTTGGCGCCTCTCCGGACATCTTTAAAGTTTTCCTCTCGTCTTCTCCTCGGGATTAAGCCTACATCTGAAGATCATAGAAGTCTGAAAAGAGACGTGAAAAAGAGCAATGAAAGAAAACATTAAAAAAAACAGTGTACTACATACTACAGTACAGTTGCAAATTGTCACATTTTGTACTACTTGATAAGATAACTGAATTGAAATGTCGAATTCTGTCGTGATATCATTTATTTGTGTTGATGATGTTTTTAAGTGCATTATTATTATTATTATATACAGTAGTCAAGTGCCCACAAAGAATATTATCTATAACATAACAATAACAATATTTTAGTTTTTGTTCAGCAATACAAATGATATTTACATGATTGACTCCTGCTGTGTCACGTGTAGTGTTATCATCTGCTTCTAAAGATCAACAAAAGTATTTGTTCATGCGGTTGTTCCGCTGACTGCGTCTGGATCCACTCGTTATAAGGAGTGGGTTTCCACTCATAAGGAGTGGATTTTGTTACAGAAAATATTCGGTTATTTCTGACTGCCATAGAGTGCCAAAGTGTGACGTCACAGCTATTCATTGTCATGGGTAATGGTTCTAAACAATGTCAGGCAAGCCGGACATTTCTGACCTAGCGCCCAGCTAGCCACCTGATGTCGGGCCGATGTCGGAATTTGGTTGCCGGATGTCGGCATATCGCCGTTGGCTCGAGGTTAAAATGTCCGCCAGCCCAACATCGTCACGACGTCATTTTTGTGATATATTGGCATAACGTCATTTTCCGACAATGGCCCAACATCATCTCATGACATGATGTTGGGCCATTGTCGGAAAATGACCTTATGCCAATATATCACAAAAATTACGTCGTGACGATGTTGGGCTGGCGGACATTTTAACCTCGAGCCAACGGCGATATGCCGACATCCGGCAACCAAATTCCGACATCGGCCCAACATCAGGTGGCTAGCTGGGCGGTTGCTATGAAGGCAATCATCCAGCTCCAACCCACTTCCAAAAGCCCAACTCAAACGCCAACTTGTTTAGAACCATTACTAAGCACTAACAAGAGAATGTAACGTCACTGCTTCGGTACTCTATCTGCTCCATTGTGGTAGACATCGACACAACCAGAAAAAGGTACTGTCTAGCCAAGCAAATCATGTAATGGACGTCGCAATATAACTAATTACTCTGTATAATAGCTAAACTAAAGGAAAGTCAGACTAATTGATTAATATTATTCCCACAGCCGTGTTGGGGCTTTAATAATAAATGTACGGTTCAGTAACCCCCTCGTCTAGCAGGGGTGCATATTGAGGGGTCAAAGTCAAACATTCAAAACATAGGGCATAGGCGTACCCAGTGGAGTTGGGGTTTAACCCCCTCCACCCCCCCCCCCCCCCCCCCCTTACCACTTTTAACGGGTCTCGAGTCAACTTTTTTAGCGGTCTTGGGACACGACCATCATAACCAGTGGTCCCTGCCCTCTGACCTCGGGTCAGTGGTCCCTGCCTCTAGTCTAAAATGTAGGGAGACGGACACCCCTCCCCCACCCCCTCCTCCCCTTACACGACTCTCATTTTGGTGATACAAAATTACGAATACAAGTTATGCACTAGCTAAACTAAAGTTCAAAGAAAGTTTCGTGGATTTGGGCAATATGTCGAAACAAACATGCTAAATGATATACAATAAAGAAGAACAAAAACATTATCGTTCATTAACCATGCATACAAGAACATATTATAACACATGTACTCAATAATACCATGCTTGCTACGATGGGCATTACAAACGTACAGTTTAGAAAGTAATCAGTAATCAGGTAATATAACAGGTAGATTATTGCTGGTGGTATGATTAACATTATAATAACCTGGCATGTCGACAAATCTATAATTTGTAAGGCCTCTTTTACATATATTCTACTAGTTTAGAAGAACGTTATACCCTAGCCAAAGAAAGCGTTAGGAAGACACATTTTCATTCATTTTTTGACATTATCATATTGAACATGTCATACCAAGGCTTAGGTAATGAAAATGTCCAAAAATGAATGAAAATGTGTCTTCCTAACGCTTTCTTTGGCTAGTTATACCCCTTGACTTGCAGGGATGGCTACAATTGGACATGCATGATTATCATAGCATGTAAACACAAATGTCCGAATCTTCTGAACTACTTTTCACAGTAATTATACTCAGCATAATTGCATGATAAATGTAAAATAGGCCATGACAACACTATTGTCGAATTATTCATCTAAACTTTGCAGCAGGGGATTGGAAACAACCAAACAAATACATGCTTTTTTTTTTGTTTTTTTTACATCTTTTTGCATGATCGGAAAGCGCCAGAAACGTACCAAACATGGCATAATCGGATAGATCACATCATGATAATCATGTATTAGACCCTTGAGCAGTGAAAACGATGTAAAAAAAAAAAAGAGCCCCCGTGAGCCCCAAAATAGCCCTCGTGAATAATTTCACGAGGGCGTTTTTCTCTCTCAAAATTTTCAAAATCGCCCTCGTGAAAAAAAAGTATTTTTTTGGTTGATTGGAAACATGCAATTATGTCGCTACAAAACGAATGGAACAATTCAACCATGCACATGCACAGACCGACAAATAATAATTATTCCAGAACAAGCCAAGGAGGAATAAGAAAGTACCTCCTTGATTTGAATTCCGCAAAATGGACATTAATATACCTATTGTACTACTACTAGTTGAAAGTTGAACATACATTTATTTAAATGCAGAAAATAATTAATAAATACATACTTGTCTCCGTGAAAGAAGTAAAAGGGTTTCCAATTAGATAATCAAATCATTTATTTAGGCGCATTCCATTCCGGTTCCAAGTATGAATGAATGAAATGAACTGTGGATCGTAGTTCCCTTGCCAGCTGTGTTGTGTACAAAATAACAAGGTATTGACTATTGTATTTATATCTCGCGCCAATACCCGAACACAGTGTTTACCCCATACCAGTGTTGTACCCGCGGCGCCGTACCCACGTTATGCAGCGAACCGAGTCCAAAATACAGCAGGTACCTGCATAACCGCGGCGGCCAGGGGATTTTGATTATTCCATCTCCACTGAACTAAGCTAGTGGGTTTTAGTTTTAACAACAGATAGATCAACTCAGCTCTCACACTTTGGCGAGTTGCATACGAGTTGCCACGACATAGCGTCCGCTAGCAGATCACAAGCGCTGGAATAGATCTGCAAGAATGTCTTTTGTTCATAGGCGTACCCAGGGGGGGGGGGGGTTGGGGGGTTGAAACCCCCCCTTTGGCCCCAAAATGGCTGTTTTGGGGGGATTGAACCCCCCCCCCCCCCTTTTCAAATTTTAGCCGGTCTCGAGACCACTTACAAGTGGTCTCGAGACCACTTACAAGCGGTCTCGACCCTCATTAACCTGGTCTCGGCCTCGAAAATTTGCGAAGAAACCCGGTCTCGGGCTCGAAAATGTTGAAATTTCTTGGTCTCGGCTTCAAAAATTGTCCACGAGATAATTGAAACAAATGGCAATTTTCGATGTTAAATTGCTAAAATTTTCAAGCTCGCTGCGCTCGCATTCGTATATATTCTACAACCTCGGGTGTCTATATATTACCCTTCAAAACGCAATATCATAACACGAATATACCCTTACAATAATATTGAAACAAATGGCAATTTCAGATGTTAAATTGCTAAAATTGTCAAGCTCGCTTCGCTCGCATTCTTCTATATATATAATATTCTACAACCTCGGGTGTTTATATGCTCCCTTCAAAACGAAATATCATAACACGAATATGCCCATACAATAATATTGAAACAAATGGCAATTTCAGATGTTAAATTGCTAAAATTTTCCAGGTTTCTCAGGTATACAAGATCACGTGGATCCATGTCATGCAATGCTCTATCTTTTCCTCGCTATGCCCTTTAAAAATACGTTACGAGTAGGTTCACTAGTTTATACAATTTTAACACCCATGATAGGAGTTGCAAATGTCTGAAATCTGAAAGCTTCCGGGGGCTTCGCCCCCTGGACCCCCGTTATTGTCCCCAAATGTGGGTGCCCCCCAAAGTCAGTTCTTCGAGCCATCAAGACACTTTCAATGAGCGCATAATAAAACTCCTGGACATGCCAATGTGGGGCTTTTAGCTCTCTCAGTGCTCACACTGGAAAAATAATTTCACCCCCCCCCCCCCCCCCCCAAATCGCAAAAACGGATCGACGCCCCTGCCAGCTAGATTAGTGAGTGCATGAGTTTGGTCGCATTATAGACGGAACTCGGAGGTTATTATAGATCCCTTTTGTTAGCTCTCAAAATGTAAACATCGTTCATCACATACACATACACCACAACAAATATTGTTATCAAAATCATTAGTAAGAATTTGGTCGATCAAAGTCTTAGTATTTCTAGTTACGGGTGGGGCTGGATATAAGTGGCGAGAGTGAGAAAGATAATTGTAATTGAAGAAAGTCACTCGTTATTGCATCAGAATCAGACATCATTAAATTATATTAAAATCTCCCATTATATACATTGGGAAAGAAATTGGAATTTTTAATTATAGCTGTTCGTATTTCACATACAAATCATGAACTGGTTGAACGGGTGGTCTATAAAAGTTGCCTATTATTTTATTATTAATTTGAATAAACAAAGCTTCACAATAATCTTCACATATATTTAAATCACTGCGTTCTACAAAAGTTAAGGAGTCGTGTATATAAAAGGCTATCCCACCACCACGTTTACACTGTCTGTTTAACAAGTTATAAACGTATAATTGGGTAACTGAAACATATCTAAATAGGATTTATCATTCAACCAGGTTTCACCAGTGATGTGTGACTCGAGTCCGGTCTCGGACTCGAGACCGGACTCGAGTCCGTTTGTGCCGGACTCGGACTCGGACTCGGACTCGAAGGTTCATGACTCGGTCTCGGACTCGGACTCGGGGCCCATGACTCGATGACTCGGCGACGAGTCCGGCACGAGACCCGGGAATTTTGGCGCTAATGCAGTTTCGTATCCAAACGGATATCTCAGTTTCCACTCGCCGAAATTTCATCAAAATTTCACACAATATTTTCAAATATATCGAATCACTCACATAAATTTCAGCCAAATCGGATCACGGAGTAGTAGTCCACTGCCTGCCCTGGACTGTCTTCCGTGTTTCTACTTTTGGAGGAAGTTCTTTCACAGCTTTAATATATCAATAAATATATCATTCATTTATGTTTTCTATTTTTTCAAATTCTTCCTCTTTTCAAAATTGTTCAAAAGAGGTTTTTAGATAGTTGTTGATTATCTCTCTATCTAATCACTATTTCAACGAAACATCACATGCACAATATTTTATTTTAAATGGTTTAAACAAATGCGTTTTTTAAAGCGCCCTCTTTAGTTTAAACAGCTCTTTTATTAATGATAATATGCATTGAAACTTAGTCGTTTGTAATTGTTTAATTCCTTTTGAGCATGGTGGAGTTATAACTATTAGTTTGTAATGTAATGGTGCAGGTTTTGGTTACTAAAATTAAGTTTTACTAAAACTGTACTCTCTCTACCAGAACTCAACTATCCCTTTAACATAGGCCGGTCAGTGGTGTCGCAGCGAGTTCTGCAGCAATATTCGAAGGGGAAGGAAGTTCTTCCACAGCTTTTATATATCAATATATCATTTATTTATTTTTTATTTATTTATTTATTTATATATTTATTTATCTATTTATTTATTTATTTATTTATTTATTCATTCATTCATTCATTTTTTTATTCAATTTTTCATTTATTTATTTATTTATCTATTTATTAATTAATTTATTAATTTATTAATTTATTTATTTATTTATTTATTTATTTATTTATTTATTTATTTATTTATTTATTTATTTATTTATTCATTCATTCATTCATTCATTCATTCATTCATTCATTCATTCATTCATTCATTCATTGATTGATTGATTGATTTATTTATTTATTTATTTATTTATTTATTTATTTATTTATTTATTTATTTATTTATTTATTTATTTATTTATTTATTTATTTATTTATTTATTTATTTATTTATTTATTTATTTATTTATTTATTTATATCTGCACATGTGCCGGACTCGGACTCGAACTCGGACATGCCGGACTCGGACATGCCGGACTCGGACTCGGACTCGGACTCGGAAGGCCGGACTCGGACTTGGACTCGGACTCGGACTGACTGGACTCGGACACATCACTGGGTTTCACTAAGTGCAATTATCGAGAATGTATGTGAAAAAGTACTCAAATACATAGACAATGATTCAAAATTCTTACTTAAACTTCTACAATTCAAGTTCAGTATAGATAACAATTCATGTTCAGAAAAATTTGAAATTTCATTTGCAAAGTCTTCATTAGTATAATATTTTATGTTCTGTTCCATATTATCGAATCAAACGAGCAATAATGTATTAACCGTAATATATAGACTATATAATCGATCGTATATTAAAGAGATCATGGAAAGCAATGATACAAAATAGGCATCACAAACAGCAACAACAAAACCATTCAAAGAACTAGAAGACTGACGATAACATGAAAATACAATGACAAATCGGAAAATGGAAAAATCCATAACGAATTTAACTGCAAAAAGAGTAATTTGGTTCTCTCCCAGTGTAATACAAAATGTTAATTGTTCGTCTTAAACAGTTTGGAAAGTTCCCGTTATACGGTGCTCTCATTTGTTAGCATGGATATTCATATTATAATCAGCATGCTGGCATCCAAGAAGTTTTATGCCAATAAGTCAATTAGTATATAGTATATAGTAAAGCGGAATGCCTATTTTGCATCTATACGCCCAATGAACTTTGACTTTCGACATCATGACCTCTCAATTTCATCAGTGTATATATAGTCTTGATGAGCATACATGTATGCAGAGAGTTAAATGACAATAATTGTCTTTAAGATACCGCGAAAACCCTATTTTGCAAATAAAATTAGCCCTGTGACCTTTGTCCTTCACCTCATGACTTAAAACTTTCATGCAATCGGTAGTATACCCAAGTGCATATATTTGCCAAGTTTCATAGTAATCTGACATTTCATTTTTGAAAGATTGCGATATCAAGTATGGAAAATTTGTCAAAAGGCGGCCATTTTGAAAATGGCTGCCATTTCTGACAGGGAGCATTTCGTCGATGGCTCAATATATCAATTTGCTTAGAATGGCCTACTCATGTGCTGTGAGTTTCATGCTTTGAGCACAATCGGTCAGCTAATCTGCCCCATTATACTACTTATATTATGTATAATATTACTACTATAACTACTACCTGCTACTACCACTACTACTTCTACTACTAGAAGAAGAGGAGGAAGAAGAAGAAGAAGAAGATGAAAAAAAAACGTAATAATAATCAAATTGTAGGCCTATATACCTACGTCGACAGACAAGCTGATTGTTACCTCCGCCGTTTTAGATCGTTTCCTTTCAAAAGCCACCAAACCAAATTGCGGATGGTACAAGTCATGGAATAAATATCAGCACGATAAATTTCAAGAAGTTTGGACCATGGACCATTTACTACGGTTCCAGATTGCCCCTTTCCTGCTATCACCGTAGTAGGTACTGCGGGTATCTCTGTACGTATGATAACCCTGTATTCATTCTTTTATTCGCAATATTTACTCAGTAATTACCAGTTTGCTCACCCTACTTAATATACATAATTTGTATTTATAATATGTATTTATTGTCATATTTACCCAGTAATGAACATTTTGCTATAATAAATACTTATATAGTAGCCAACAACATTGTGGAAGATAATATAATCTGTCACTTTTAGAAACCAATTGGAAAAGACAAAAAAGGGAAGATTTTTAAATAATATAATCTTAGTAAGTGACTATAATTGTAATTGTATGAGACTATTGTTGTTTGGGCAAGGAAACTGAACTTTGCAACTTTCGGATGATTTGAGATTAAATCGCCTTTCTGCATGAAATTATTGATTTATAATTGACATGATCTAAATCAATGTTGCCGAAGTAATGCCTTTTCTCTTTTCTTTTCTTTCTTCTTGAATATTTAGATCAAGATCAAGATTATGCTTTTTCAAGTTTCTCCCTTATTTGAAGATATATATTATTATATTTATATTGCCCTTTGTCTTCATTCCTTTTCACATTTATAAACAAAGTCATCATTGTCAGAGCGCAATTCGCATACGAGCGTTAGCTACCGTTGGCATCGTGTGAATGGAATTGGGTGCAGAATGTACACCGATATATCGATGAGAATGTATCAGCGAGTTCCACGTGCCCACCCTACCCCAGGCCTCCCCCCCCCCCCCCCCCCCCACCCCCAAACAACAAAAAAATCAATACGTCCTATACAGGGTGGCCCAGAAATAACGGAACGGGGCACTTCCCAAAATAAAGTAACGAAATGACTGGGTTCATCGGATAGTGTGTCTTTTCAAATGAGAATTGATACCAAGAACATTCATGTTGGTCGTGTAGTTTTTGTTTTAGAGCGCTGTGAGTGAAACCATGTCAGGGTTCATTTTTCTTCAATTTTGACTGACCTATCGGCTAAAGAATGACTCGAACGGCAGCCTGACATAGAATTACGGTGCTGTGGCTATTTAGTCCGCATCATTGTTCACCGTAATTCTGGGTGCAAAATGTACACCGATATATCGATGAGAATGTATCAGCGAGTTCCACGTGCCCACCCTACCCCCTCCCTCGACCCCGCTCTAAAACAAAAACTACACGACCAAAATTAATGTTCTTGGTATCAATTCTCATTTGAAAAGACACACTATCCGATGAACCCAGTCATTTCGTTACTTTATTTTGGGAAGTGCCCCGTTCCGTTATTTCTGGGCCACCCTGTATAATACTACGCTACTCCAATGAGAGGTACACAAATACAATATTTGGGGCGGGTCACACCTTTCGCATGACTGTTTTTGTCAAAGTAATAAGCGTTCCCTCCGGCGCTTCGTCACTGTAGCCTATATACATGTGTGAGTAGGCGGTTATAGATGAAAATGGTTTGAGTTCTATAACTGCATACAGTGGTGTAGTGACGGGGGCCACGTGCACCCCCCCCCCCCCCCCCCTCCCGCCCCCCCCCCCCCCCCCAAAAAAATTAAAAATCTGAATGATAACAAACATGAGGGGACATTAAAAAAAAAAAAAAGAAGAAATACATAAGGTGTGCCCCCAATAATGTTGCGTGCCACGCCCCCCCCCCCCCCCCCCCCTCCCAACCAGTCCGACCACGCTACGCCACTGATTACCCGTGATTACCAAAGTATTCTATACCCTCTCACCAAGGAGGTATCGATAGTAGTACCTCCTTGCTCTCACGGCACCAATAATTTTGCGTGCCTCCCCCCCCCCCCCCCCCCCCCCAATCAGTCCGACCACGCTACGCCACTCCATACCATCGAGTATATCGATGCTCCATACACTTTCTAGTCTAGCTTCACTTTCAGCCCACTTTCAGATCCTACTGAACTAATTCATTTACCCCTTGCTTTCACTATAATACTATTGTTATGTAATATCACCCAATATGCAATATCACCCAATATAAATCAATTACACACGTGCAATTATGTTTAGCGTTTTTATAATATATTTAGCGTAATTAGTTGTCCAATTTTAGATGTCTAATTTTGTTCTATACAAAATACACCTATTATTTCAAATGTATTATATAAGAAATAAGTTATGCATGTATATCATTTACGTTTTCAATTTTGTTAAACTTTGTACGTAATTTATTTTTGTAAACACATATAATATGCAATTCAGCCCTGTGGCTGCAATATATGTATTTTTGATAAATAAACCATAATTATTTGAAGTGAGCGCAGAAAAGTGCAACAAGTCAGCCGACCCGGTCCGCTGCACATAGCCGTGGGTGTGCGGTGCGGATATGATTACAGGTACGGTACGGTAGCTAGATTCGGGTGCAGCTGTAGGTGTTTAGTGTTAGGGCATTGGCGCGAGTTATAAATACAATACTTGTAAGGCCGTATACTAACTATATGTTTTGTTCACACCAGCTGCGTGGGAATTCGTGAATTCCATAGTTCATTCAACTTCGAGCCGGAATGCATGGAATATTGGAATACGTCCCAATGATTGGATTATCTACTTGGAAACCCTGTCATTTCTTTCAAGAGACAAGTATGTATTATCAATAATTGTCTACATTTAAATGTATGTTTAACTTCAAGTAGCAGCCATGAGTAGTATTACTACTTCTTGTAAACATGTCTGTACAACAACTACAAGCATGTTATTGCGGAATAACTTGTTTATAAATACGGACGGTATATTATGTCTGTGCGATACCCCTGCAAGTCAAGGGGCTTACTGTTTATAAGCATGCGGGTACATGGTTTTTGTTCCATAATTCGTCTTGTGGCGATCTATTGCATTTATAATCTCGTGCTGCCAAATTTAGATCAACACATCTATTGACTGTTTTCACGGCCTCTTTTACATTTTACTGAAGTGTTGTCTTTTACTCGGCAGATCTTTTGTTTATATGCCTCGTTTACTGTACACAGTAAATGAAAACGATAGATGTGTCGATCTATAGTATAATATAACATTCCAATGTAGCAAAATAATGATATCTCTAGAGAAGGCTAGCGCTAGCGTTCTCTAGTCTAGAGTTTATTAGAACTCCCGCGGGGTGTGGGAATCAAATCGCCACCCTACATTTAACACATCTTAACACAATTTGCGTCATTTTTCTGATATAATATATCACAATAAGTATTGGTAATGGGTCATTCCAATTACATAGGGTTGGGTCAACACATATGACGATGTCCATGTGATGTAACGTTGGTATGAGATCTTCTCCTACACATGGAAGATGAAATCCTCCGTTGAAGATTTGTATGCAATGCATATTATATAGTAGTGCCCTAACACAATCGTTCCGAGCTGTTTCATTTGCTTTTCTTCAAAATCATTTCTCTTTTTACCTACGTTACATGGACATCACATTCATATAACATTACATAAACTTTGGGTACATAATATTGATTCACCATGAAGCTTGAGTACTCCTGAAGAGAGTTGGCTATGCTTTTTATGCAAAACTCAATTTGGGCAAACATTGTTACATACAGATTACAGTTGATAGTTTCTCACTTCTGGTATGTCACAAAAAAATAACCCAACCCCGTGCGTGGACTAACCCATTTACAGAAAGTTACGCGAGTGTAAACATTGGGGTCATGCTTGATTGTAACCTTTATGTGGCCAGCAAATAGACTTTGTAAGGAAAAGGTAATTACAAATATTCCTCGCTCTAGCTCAGACGAGTGATGCACTTTATAAGACTGATTCAACGCAACTTTTAATTAATAGTATGATTTGGATGAATGGGCATCTTATACAGTTAATTCGCCCTCAGGTTCTCATGGTTGATGTTTACGTAAACAAGTACTTGGTGTAAACTTGATGTCGATGAGTAGTCGATCAACTGACAAGCTTTATTTTTTTTAATCTTACCCCTACATTGTTGTCCTCACGCATTGAATTAAAACCCCATTGTATATTATAGATTACGCCATGCAAACACCCAAATTGAATTGCCAAGACTTCGCACAAACTTTTTTCGAAATAGCCCCATTAATTGTATGATGCATCAAAACTGTTAAAGGGATAATACAGTTTTGGTAACCGTAAGGCTAAACATTAGTAACCAAAACCTGCACAGTAACATTTATAACTAATATTTATAACCCCACCCCGGGACCCCACCATGCTCGAAAGGTATACAAAAATGCAAATGACTAAGTAAAAAGCCTGTTATCATGGTTATCAATATCATTCAAAAAGCGACATTAAAACACAAATAAGGCATTGGTTTCAACAATTTTTCATACAAAATTATGCATATGATGTCTTGTTAAATAATGATTAAATATAAAGATCATCAATATCTATTTTAAAAACGCTTTAGAAAATGTTTGAAAATGTGTAAGGTCATGCGTCGTGAGGTCGCCTCCTTTTGCGTTACATGCCGTTTTGGGCTTCTGCGGGACAATGTTACAGTTGAGAGCAAATATTTTCTCAGGAAGACCCCCTACCCTATCAAAACTATACATTTTCTAAAAGGAAATTTCCCAAGGAACCCAAATATGCGCTCAGAAATAACTCTAGGTGTACAGATAATTGTTTACCTTAAACAAAACATGAAATTTTGTTTCCAGTTTTAGAGGTCAATATTTTCCTGATAACTTTTTCTAAAGTAGCTCTAGACAAGAAATTATAATTTGTTCATGCATAACAGACTTGGACCTTTACAGCAATATAATATTGTATGGGGTAAATTATTATTTTGCGGGAGATTTTTAAATTACTTCATGAATTTTTTTGTTGTTGGAATATTCAATAATTTTCACTAAGTAGGAGTCACTAGACTAATGGAATATAGAGTAAAGCCTGAATATGATGAACCATAATACAGCTTGATAAGTAAGCTTTAATTTGATACCAAATTTGTAGTCTTAGACCTTTTCTTTTTAAAGATATTAGCGTTTTTACCAAGAATTCGCAAAATGTATCGGTCAAGATTGTGCCCCCATAGAGTCTGTACAGGAAAACCCCAAATGTCTATGTTTGTTTTGATTTAATACACATTTGATGTGTTAAAAACACTTTTTAATCATTTGACATTAAAGTTCCATGTTTTAGCTTTCATTTGATACCAACATTGTTGCTATACATTTAGTTTTGACAAAGTTATTAACGTTTTAAGAAAAATTGCACTTTGAGAGGCATTTTCCCATAGACTTTGTACAGGGGCGCCACTTCCTGCGGCGCCACTTCCTGTGCCACCCTCTTGCTCCAACCTTCAAATAGCTGTATCTCCAATTTGGGAAGAGGTACCGTATACCTTTCAAACTTTGCAGATAGATAGCATTCTCAAAGTTCTTTAAAATGATACCAAATTTGTTCAGAAATGTTTTCAGGTTTTTAAAAAAATTAAGAAATGTTAGCAAAAAAACTCAAAATGTAACGGCACCACCCTATTTGGAGGCGAGTTCATGACACATGACCGTAAGCATTTTTTTAATGTTTTGAAAAAATCTTCTTATATTATTTGGGCCCAAAATAATTATAAGATCGGATTTCAGCCGTTTCTGGACCGATTTTGACCAAATAAAGTTTATAATTCTGCCATTAAACTTGCATGTTCTCTCAAATTAGACACTCATTTTTTCATTACCTCACAAACATTGTGATGTGCAGCGCCCTCTCTATCAAAAATCAACTATCCCTTTAAACATTCTACCCAGTATAGGCATCGGTCGTTGGTATAGGTCAGACGAATTACTTATTTGTTCCGACGTTCATTGAGGCTTTGGCGGGTAGATTTCAGTAACCTCTGAGGCTGAGACTCGACACTCACACTGGCATGCTGCCCCGGGCCCAGTCAAATTGCACTTGGAGCCAGCAAAAATGTATAGAATTCATATTTTGATGGCCCGATCGGGCATGCAGATTTTCAACCCGCCATTGACAAAAATGTTTTCTTTTATGTCATACTTCATCAGTATAGTGTAATCAATGGTTTGAATTGAAAAGACTGACGGTAAAAAGCTTACTCATGAAATATAATTTTGGGGCCAGTAAAATAATTTACTTTCGGACCACCAGAATAGGAAAGAAACTATTTGACTGGCCCGACCCGGTACGTTACCGACCAGGCGTGTGGAGCGTCTAGCATGTATACGCAGTCATAACTTTCTTTCCAGTAGATAAGTACAAATCCGAACACTTTGACCAATCGTACAAAAAAACATGTTCCATTCTTCTATTGGTACGAATACAAAAAGGTATGAGAGAACCACTGGCTAAATTTCAAAGTAAGTTTTGTGGATTGGGCCTTGTGGTTCTTCCTCTTCCTCTTCCCCTTCCCCTTCCTCCTCCTCCTCCTCCTCTTCCTCTTCCTCTTCCTCATCTTTTCCTTCTGACCTTCTCTTTGCCGCTGTCTCCTTCTCCTTCTCCTCCTTCTTCTTCTCCTTCTCCTTCTCCTTCTCATCTCCTTCTTCTTCTTCTTCTCCCCCCCCCCTCTCCTCTTCCTCCTCCTCCTTCTTCTTCTTCTTCTTCTCTTCTTCTTCTTCTTCTTCTTCTTCTTCTTCTTCTTCTTCTTCTTCTCCTTCTCCTCTTCTTCTTCTTCTTCTTCTTCTTCTTCTTCTTCTTCTTCTTCTTCTTCTTCTTCTTCTTCTTCTTCTTCTTCTTCTTCTTCTCCTCCTCCTCCTCCTCCTCCTCCTCCTCCTCCTCCTCCTCCTCCTCCTTCTTCTTCTTTTTCTCCTCCTTCTTCCCTTCTTCTTCTTATTTCATACCAATGAACACAAGAAGTGTACTACCATGCTATTGCTAAGCGCCTACGTGTATCAACAAACGTATAGTTCTGAAGGGAAAAAACATCAGGAACCATGTACCCGCGAACACAGGATGTTTTTTAATAATTGCATTGTGTTTTCCAAAATCAATATCCGTTGGCGCTGCACGTATAACGGTTTGGTTTAGCTATGCCTATGGGGTGGTATAAGCATGGAATTAGGAGTCTCCGATTCCGTGGTATAAAGCACATGGTCGAACTATAACTAGGTCAGATCAGATCATAGAAGAAAATCATATAGAGTTGGTTATTTCTGACTAGTAGTACTACCATAACTTATGACGACTCAAAAATGCTAGTAGTAGTACAGACTGTCCCAGAAAAAACGAAACCGGGTTTCATGGCAGAAATTTTCTGTCATAATGAATAATTTCTTTGATGATATATATATGTCTGAAAAGCTCTGTGTCTCTTCTTTCATTTGATGTACAACTTATGGCACATAATTCACGCAAGACTGAATTAGAACAATGGAAAGAGGTGTTACCAAAATTCGATTTGCGCGCAGAAATTGCAAGTTTGGGTGAGGTTTTGGGGTGAGTTTTAACGGTAGTAAACGTACTTATTTTGAGAAAAGACAAACACCTCATAAAAATACATAATTTTATCTTTTATATGACACCTCATGATTAAAAAATAAATGATTTATGCCAGAGAACGAGTACAATGAAATCATGCTTGATTCCAGCCCAAATGGGTAATTTTCCTGATCTAGCCCGTTTCCCTGATCCCCATGTTTGTGTAAATTCACTCATGCATCAAAGTCCATTGTCAGGAAAGGTGAGCGACTTCTTACTCAACTTTCACTCATTTGGGCAGAAATCAGGCATGGTTTTATTGTACTCGTTCTCTGGCATAAATCATTAATTTTTTTAGCATGAGGTGTCATGTAAAAGATACAAATATGAACTTTCATGTGGTGTTTGCCCTTTTTAAAAATAAGTACGTTTACAACCCTTAAAACTCACCCAAACTTAAAATTTATGCGTGCAAATGGAATATTGGTAACACCACTTTCCATTGTTCTAATTCAGTCATGCTTGAATTATGTGCCATAAGTTGTACATCAAATGAAAGAAGAGACACAGAGCTTTTCAGACATATATATATCATCAAGGAAATTATTCATTATGACAGAAAATTTCTGCCATGAAACCCGGTTTCGTTTTATCTGAGACACGGTGTATAATGTGATCCCCCAATAATTAGAAAAAAAAAAAAAAAAAAAATCATAAGGGGACATTTTTTGAAGAAACAAATCAATAAATAAGCCTAAGGTGTGCCCCTCAATAATGTTGCGTGCCCCCCCCCCCCCCCTCAAAAAAAAAAATCAGTCCGACCACGCTACGCCACTGAAATGTGATTGCATGAATCGATCAAACTTCTCACCAAATGTGCACAATATAATATATCACCTGACGAGGCGTACAATTGGATTAATAGTATAAAGAAATCAACACCCTTACAAAAAAGTACCATGGTAAAACCATGGTTTTCATGGTAGTACCATGGTAATACAATGGAATCCATGGTAACCATGGTACCCATGGTATTACCGCGGTAGTACCATGGTTATATACCATACCATACCATAGTATCCACTGTGATACCGTGGTACCCATAGTTTAACCATGGTATTACCATGTATAACCACGGTATACCATGGTACAGAACCTGGGCCAATATACCGTGTCACCATGGTATTGTACCGTGCCATGGTTTTACCATGGTTAAACCGTGGTACTATTTTTACAAGGGCAAAACCGTCAGCATGCAAAGTTGCAAACAACATAACCAGCACATTACATGCGCATAAACATCACCAGTCATCAACAACATTGATTCTTCTTCTGTCGGCCGGCCGGCCGAAGATCAGAGTTTGTTTGTTTGTTTGTTATTTGTAGCTGAAAGCGGAAATTTTTTTATTGTATATACCATTCAAAATTAGCTAATATTTGTGGGGCCCCACATTCATTACAAATGTTACGTTTATGAATATTTCAGCCGTTTCTGAACCGACTTTGATCAAATGAAGTTAATTCTGTCACTCGAATATTGTGCTCTTTCAAATTTTACACTCAGTTTTTCATTATCTCACAAAAAATTATTATGTGTAGCGCCCTCTCTACCTACCAAACTCAACTATCCCTTTAACTTGTTTCATTTTGCTATAGTTATCTAGTACTATCCATGGTAGTACAGTATAACTAGTACAAAATGATTTGGTTGTGTACTGGGCAGCGCAGCATTGAAATCTGGCTAGGATATGTGATTATGTTGCCAGCCCAGTGGTCAGCCGCAATATGATTTACGACATTGTTTTGACCACTTTCAAAACCTCTGCCAGGCATGCCAGCGTGGTGAGTTTTTTCCCTTCTCACTTCAGTATTGGTCTGGTCACATGGTCAGAAACTTAGAAAACGGACATAACCAGTTCCGACTGGTTATTTGGTAAAATAAGAGTTTAAAAAACGGACATAAGCAGCCGAGCCATTCCATGGCATGTGAGTCATGATCATTGTCATGCTCAAAGGGTACCACCACCCACAAATAATATTCTTATTAAAAAAAGGTAACATCTTTAGTATTCGATTCCATTAAAAAGTTAAAATATGATTGGGAAAAAGCATCACCATTCTAAATTCCATGCGTTCATGCGGTCTGATTGTGAAGACTAATGTGTGCAGAGCAAACGAATCGCCTGGGATTCTACCGGGGGGGGGGGGGGGGGGGGGGGGGGTAACTTACCCGGCTGAGGCTCAGCCGCCATGACGGCCATGTACTCATGTAATTATTTGCATTATGTATATCTTTGTTTGTATTTGCATGTAAACTGGCCGCAATTCGGTCGCTTGACCGCGATGGCAGTATTTTAATAAACCTTTAATAAATAAATAAATAAATAATTATAAAGCGCTTAGAAACGATTATCAATCGTGATAGGCGCTATATAAATAGTGTACATGTATATTATTATTATAAGACACAAACTTGCGGCTGTAATACATTTGAGAATGTTTACTGCATGGGATCTGCAGCACACTTTGCAAATCAAAAAAAGTCCCCTTTTCAGCGACTGCCTTAGTCTAGATCTAGAGTCTCGGAATAAACTCTGCCACCCCGAAGATCTGTACATATATCAGCGATTGATGATGTATGTACAGATCTTCGGGGTGCCGTAGTTTATTCCGAGACTCTTGATCTAGACTACGACTGCCTTGGCATTGTCCCTTACTTTGGCATCTTGATCCTCTGTTTTTCGCACGAGATTTGCTTCATACTTTTCTTTGAAATTCTCTTTCTGTTCTCCCGACGACTGGGGGTGTCTTACAAAGATTTTTCGTTAAACTTAGCACTAAGTTCGACTTAAATATTATGGTAAGCCATTAGTAGCTTCGGAATATATTCCAAAGCAAAAAAAGCAAGAATTTTAGACTTTTATTAATGTTGCATTAAAGGGGAATTCCACTCCAGAAATGTGATGTTTGCTATAAAATGAGGTGAATATGAAGAATCATGATCGAAAATCTGAGCCAAAACGGTAGAGCAATAAAACAGTTATGACAGGATAAACTTTGCTCCGATTTTTAGTATCATTCGGAATTGCTATTGATCGTGACGTCACTTGCGAGCTGCAGCCATTTTGAATTCTACATGGAAATTTTACAAAATTTAAATTTTCTTCATAACAAAGCAAATTTATGAGCTTAAAAGTTCCAATGAGGTTGGCCCATCGATATTCTTCTATGAATTCGTGAAAACAAGCAGAGAAAATTTAATTTTTAGCAACGAAAATGAGAAATAAGTGTATTTTCATGTACTAAAGCCATGGCGAGTTGCTCGTGAATGATGCTGCATATGGCGGCAATTTTTAAACGATCGCTCATTACTACATGATGTTCAAATAGGTATAACTCCCGTGTTTCTTGTCCGATTTTGATCACATTTTCACCAATTATTCCTCTTGTTCTGCTTATTCAAATAACGAATAGTTTTATCAGGCCCGGAATACCCCTTTGAAAACATAAAAGCTCCGTTATAATATTAAAATATTAGCGACTTGAAACAACATTTTATGCCTTTTAAAAAGCCTTTTACATTTTTTCCAAATAAACTAATGGTTTTCCATACTTTTTAAGTCCAACTTAGAGTTAAGCTACACTTAGGATCTTAGTGAAACACCTCCCTGGTCTTCCTCGCAGAAGATGTTTTGATTCATAGACTCCTTCACTAGACTAGACTAGGTGGAAGTTGCTGGTTGATAAACAGCGCAAGAACAAAGAAGTAGCAGACTATATACATGGGGAATATAGAGGTCAGTGACTGGGTCCAATAATAATTGCAACACTATTAAATGCATGTATCTACATTCGTAACAATACATTATCATTATGATTATCATTTTCTTTAATTGCTAATTTTCTAATCTCTCTTCAGACTTCAACGATCTTCAGGTGCCTTAATCCCGAGGAGAAGCATGAGAAAACTTTGATGATGTCTGGAGAGGCGCCAACTTCGGCTCTCATCGTGAAAGCGACCTTTTTCGTTTGCGACGATGACCTCTACGATGACGTTTTCTTTCATTGCCATTTTTCTTATCTCTTTTCAGACGTCCACGATCGTCAGATGCCTTAATCCCGATGAGAAGCACGAGACAACTTTGACGATGTCTGGAGAGGCGCCAACTTCGCCTGTCAGTGTGGCGGCGACCTGTTTCATTTGCGACGATGACTTCCTAGCACATCGAGAATACAACAAGCACATGTTCGATGTTCACCACATTCACGTAGTAGACAACGAACCGGAGGGGCGTTCACGCTGGAAACATGTACCATTGGAAGTTGAACCAATTTCTGATGATGAAATCGAAATTATCGAACCGGCGGGGAAGGGCGGGGATGGAGGCGACATCTCCGAGCCCTCAACCACACCTCAGAGCGATTCTGCAGATGGTTCGAAACCTGCATTGATTGACTTGACCGAGTCGGATTCAGAAAGCGACGGGGGTTGGATTGTAGATGACTCCCCTGACGATGCAGCAACTCGAGCCGAAACGGGGGATTCTGATCCTGACCATGTCAGCACGTGTAGAGCATCTGAAACGCCATCCAAAACGGCCTACCAAATGATCGAGGGGTGCCTCAGGGTTGCTGCTGAGAAAAGACTTCGGACTCGTAATGTGACAGACAAAACTGCTAGTGCAGATGTAGGAACTTCGTCAGAGTCTAGCGCAACTCCGCTGAGAGATGGACATGAAGCCGTGGAGAATGCTCAACAATCTTCCTCTGAAAATCCCCTGAGTACCACAGCGCACATAGATCGAAAAAAAATCGAGGAAAGCGTCAAAAAGGCTGTTTTGAGTGGGTATAAAGCTTGGAAACTGATGAAAGGAAATTCCAGTTCAGATATGGAGAGCTCTTCCGGGGATAACGAAGTCCTAGCAGTCGTGTCGGCAAATCTAGCAAAAGTAGTTGTACGAGGCGATGATAATCCTGCACAATTACACCCACGACTGGATAGTGAAAGTATGCAAGATATTGTCAGACGGGCTGTGGCAAATGGACAGCGGACATGGAACACGATCCAGAACACTGGTTTGAGTGGAGCCAGCCCAGCTAACCAAGCCCGGCAGCAGTCAATGCCATCGGATACAGACCCCCTGGAAGGTGAGACGAGAACTGAGGAGCGAAGAAAGAAAGAGAAGCACGGGCACCTATCTCCCGAGGAGGTCGAGCAAAGGTTGGCAAGAAGGGAAAGGAAAAGGCATGAAAGGGAAATGAAGAGGTTGAAACGCGCGACTGAACGCCAGCTAGCTAGTGTGGCTGAACACCAGTCAGCTGATGCGCCAGAAGATATCCAAGAGGGTAATAATAGGATTTTCAACATGATGTTGAATGGTAGTTCAGGAGCGGAGTCTTCCTCGGCTCCTATTGATGTACTGGAAGTCAATTCGACAAAACAATGCAATGTGCGTTCTTCGAATAGCGACTCGATCCTTTCTTCGAATAGCGATTCAACCCTCACGCAACTGCTGCAGACTAACGCACATCAACTGAAAACGCCGGGCGCACCGGTGAATGACGGAGCATCAAACGCTACATCAGGGTCAAGCGACAAATGTATATCTCCTTCGACTGCTGATACTACAAGAGTTTCAAGCACTGTGGACCCGTCTTCAGTAGTCAGTGACGCCCGGTTGGATTCCCTGACGCCAACAAGACATGGTGAACGCGAAGAGATCCCTTCATCAGCGAAAGGAAACGCAACAGGAAACGCCAAACCAGGCAAGGGCGAGAGCAAATCCGCGTTGACGGGGATACTAACAGGTGCAATATCATGCCCAGAAGATGTACCCAATTTCACCTGTGATATCTGTTCGCTTCATTTGTTAAGCACGCGGGATTGATAGAGCACAACCAAGATGTGCACAGTAGGGATGACGCGGAAGCAGTTAGTCTCTTTGATGACGAGGAGCCGGCGAATGGGTTAACCCTGTGGGACCTATGCACGTCCGATAATAACGTCCAAGATGTTCTGTCATCAATAGGAACAGTGGTTGATGTAACGGAAAAGTACAGCTCGGGAGGCTCCACAGAGATATCAACTGATGTACCGTGCTGGCCTGAAGACAACACTGCCACTTGTAGTTTCAGCAACGCTGATCTGTTGACAACTGAACAATTTGAAATACATCCATCACTTCGCAAACGAACTCTTTCGGGTAATCCACGGGGAAGCGGAAGCGGCCTTTGGTCATCGCTTGAAGGAAACCAAGTCGAACCGGATGATGGTGATGGAAATAAAGACGATCCGCTGCCACACACGAAGCGTAGACGTCGCGATTCTTCAGATTCTGGGATATCACTGGGTCCTATGTTAGGTGGCGCCAACCAGACCGCGTCGTCAAGAGGTGCTACGCCGGTACTGCCTGCCTTTTCCCCTGTGGAAGGCACTCGGGGTAGGGGAATACCTCAGGAGGGCAATGTAGATACCACACGCGAAAAGGGAATTCTCAACGAGGGCGACGCTAACTACGGCCTAATCATTGCTGAAGTCAAGAGTTTGTCGATGGAATCGCACAGTGCAGGTCCAGCAGACATGCCTCACAATGCGTTGGATCGAACATCTACCAATGGGTGTGAAGAACAGTTAGTGTGCAACGGTACGTGTAACGAACGAATATGCTCCATTCCCGTGGTAGAAAAGGCTGCGTTGGTCGGCTTCGTACTAAGTTATTTCATCAAGATGTGCAACAGGGAAATTAACAGTTCCCAGTTACTGGATGTTGCTACTTCACTTCATGTCAGATCAACCTCTTGGGTGGCGATGCGATATTCGCAGCTCAGGCAGGTATACCCCCTGAGAGGAGGAATCGAGGGAGTTCATTTTTGCTCCCTTTGTGGAACTCATAACTTTCCTGATCTGCCGGTCGCAATTGCTCATCTGTTTTCCAAAGGACACATCGAGAAAGTGGTCGAGTTTTATTGGATTAACAGGTTCATAGCATCTTCTTGGAGTGAACCACAAGCGACAATGGGCGAAGGGAATCCAGCTGCTGCCAATACCCTGAGATCTGACAACACACCTGCTGTGATTGATACTGAGGAAGAGGTAACTATGATATTCTGATTGTAGGGGTTTTAAGTTCAGATCCTAGGATGGATATGTTTTAATCATCTTTATGTAAAATGAAAGGACATCAAACCTGTGTAAATTGTTTTTATGATATTCCTTTTATTAAAAGACAATTATTCATTAAGTATCACAGATTAAGCAAAATGTAACCATTTGAATTTGGACTTAAAACCAGCATAATAGGTTTGAAGAAAGCATGATTGCATGCCACACTTAACAATATAAGTAAACTGTGAAAGAAAACAATATGTTCAAACAGTAACAACTGATTTCCACAAAATAGTTTGATCATACTCTTATTTTTCTTACTGATGAGGTAACCCTTTTGATATGACATGTCTGTTACTTTTATGGGTGAACTGATATCGCATTTCAGAAATAGCCCGCAATTTTCATTTGTTTTTCCTTTTGCCCTGACAGACTAGTATGAGTACAGCCAGCGACTCTTGCGCCTCTACGTCAGTTGGCAGCTCTCGATGTGGAATCGGGAACATGGATACGAGATCGGAAGGCCAAACGTTTGTACCGCCGCAGTCTCATCAGCACGCCAGTCAACACTACGGCAATGGAGTGTACTGGCCAAACACTGCTTCCGCATCCCAGGGCCTTCCTGCAGGGCCTGCATCACATGATCTTTCTGCTTCCATCTTCAGCTCAGCCCAAAAGAAGCAGTTTTCCCAGCAGCAGACGAATCATGAGGCGATACAGCGTGCAACGCACCTTCATACCAGCGCTCCCTCCGGTAACGCGCAGTCGTATTCGCCCAATGAGCACGTTCCTGCAGGGCCGCTAAGTTGTCCAGGTCGCATTCAGCATCCGGATGCATCTTCCCAGCGAGTTCCTTCTGTCTCTGAGGCATCATCCACTTACACGGCTTCCGGGTCATATCCGTCTTACAACAAGCCTGGTGAAAACGTTACATTGCAGAGGCACCCCTATGTTACCACCGGGTCACAAATGATTGCTTTGCGATCGACTTATCCTGGAATAGGAGGGATACCTGGACACAATCTGCCCAGGTTTCAACAATATCCAGCAGGGCAGACATCTTCAGGAGACATGAAGCGTTCACATATATACTCGGCATCGGGAATGGCACAGGGGTATACTGGAACACGAGGGCAACCTGGACACAATCTGCCCAGGTTTCAACAATATCGAGCAGGGCAGACATCTTCAGGAGACATGAAGCGTTCACATATATACTCGGCATCGGGAATGGCACAGGGGCATCCTGGAACGCGAGGGCAACCTGGACACGAACTGTCTGGGTTCCAACAACATGCATCAGGGCAGACATCTTCAGGAGGCTTAACGCCTTCACATACAAACACGGCATCGGGAATGGCACAGGGGTATCCTGGAACAGAAGGGAGACCTGGACACGAACTGTCTGGGTTCCAACAATATCCAGCAGGGCATGCATCTTCAGGAGATGGTAATCCTGCACAATTACACCCACGACCGGATAGTGACAGTATGCAAGACATTGTCAAACGGGCTGTGGCAAATGGACAGCGGACATGGAACGCGATCCAGAACACTGGTTTGAGTGGTTTGAGTCCAGCTAACAAAGCATTCTGGAACAGGAGGTATGACGCCTTCACATGCGAACACGGCAATGGGAATGCCACAGACTTCTTGGTCTAGAGGATACTCGAAAATTCCACAAGGATACATGGGCCCTACGTGACAAGACCAGTCCCCTTTTGGAATTTCAACAACATTTCCAAATGCACTCGGGGATTTATAGATCAAAACGAATGAGGAACCGTTCTAACGGTGCAAACTTTTGACGACGTGTGTGACACTTTGGTTCAGACAGGGTGATAACTGCTTCCATTTTTTTAAACCAATAGTACCTATCCGATTTTGATTGTTTTTAAAATGCATTTAAATAACTGCGTCGTTTGAACAGATTACCAGAGGCAGCTGGCCAAAAATATGGGAGTTGTTCACAACCGTGTCAGCGTGCATTGTAAATACCAATCTCCTGTAGAAATAAATGGTTTCATCATGCGTGTATCTATAATGCATATTTCAGTATAAAAACAACAACCGCTTTAGTACAATACATGTACCAAGTTTGTAAAAAAAGGTGTGTTCATACGGTTACAGTCCGTTATTCCGAAGGTTCGTTATTCCGAAGGTTCAGTTATTCCGAAGGTTCGTTATTCCGAAGGTTCGTTATTCCGAAGGTTCGTTATTCCGAAGGTTCGTTATTCCGAAGGTTCGTTGATCCGAAAATAAAATCGGGTTCGTTATTCCGAAGGTTCGCTATTCCGAAGGTTCGTTATTCCGAAGGTTCGTTGATCCGAAAATAAAATCGGGTTCGTTATTCCGAAAATTAAATCGGGCTTGTTATAATACTATAGTTTGTGCTTTGTTTATTTAAAGGGATCTAGTAACTTTGTTGAGATGTGCAAAAACTGATGAATGGTTGATGCAATGTATACTGTTGTTATCTCATATGTCCTCAGGGTATTGTGTGAAAATTTCAGGTCAAATGGACAATGTATGGCCAAGTAATGAGCGAAAATGCAAAGTGATATTGGGTGATATTCACCAACTCACTGCATTCACTTTGTACAGGGATGAAAATCTCGCCCGGAGATTTTCTTATCTAAATACTTCAATCATACATATCTTTGTAATGAAAGGGAAATTTGAAAAAACGAAAGCTGTCCCATGATTTTATTGTTAATACGAATACAACAAGGTATAAAGGAACCGCTAGAATTACAATTTTATTTTGAAGATTTGGACAATGTTACTAAGTCCCTTTAATTTACAGCCTGCATTAAGCATACCCCTCCCCCTTTCCCTCCCTTGGCCAGACCAATCAAACATTTAAGTTTATTTTATCTCTTTATATGAAATTATAGCATTATAACAAACCCAAATTCATTTTCGGATTAACGAACCCGATTTCATTTTAGGAATAGCGAACCTTCGGAATAACGAACCCTCGGAATAACGGACCTTCGGAATAACGAACCCGATTTCATTTTAGGAATAGCGAACCTTCGGAATAACGAACCTTCGGAATAACGAACCTTCGGAATAACGAACCTTCGGAATAATGCAACAAATGTTCGGATTAACGAACCCTATTTCATTTTCGGATTAACGAACACTCAGGTATAGGAAATTTGCGTGTTCGGAATAACGAACCTTCGGAATAACGAACCTTCGGAATAACGAACCGCACCCGTTCATACATAATAGTACGAAGTATGTGCTGTTGATGTTATCTAAGGCCTTAATCGTGATTATAGTAAACGTTTGTATTTTTACATGATGTTTATATCATTTATACGTGTTTGTTATTGTTGAATTAGGTCTTCGTTTTACTTTGTTCCAAATATCATGCTTTGTATCATTAAGATAATATTCATGTTGTATGTTTGCATCGTCCTTAATATGACTACCTCACTGCCAAAGAGATAGCCTATCCGATAGGCGTCTGAGCTTTCTGGCAAGTACTAATCGCGTTATGGAGACGGAAAACCGGTGATCTCGAACCCGATGAGCGGAGCGCATCCGCCTATCATCAGTCATTTACTCATCATTATTCATATATGTTTATTGTATGTATGACGTTACCATGAGGTAACAGAGTCGCTTGTACCGACCTCAATTTATGGTCAAAACTGAGGTCTTTAACCCACTCCCTTCATGATTCTGAAATCGCCATAAACTTTGCACTCAGACCAACCAGTTCCCGTAGTCAGAGATAAATTGTGTGAGAGAGAGAGAGAGAGGAAGAGAGAGAGACGTCGCATAGCGCATGGCGCACTGTGATGTGTGAGATTGTGTGTGACTGTGTGTGACTGCCCGAGTTCTCTGGCCACTGCATGCACTACAGATATTATGACGTCACAGCCTCATCGCTCATTGGCCTATTTTGGTCCATGTCACATAAATATTCATGAAATAGCTTTGCAGGGGGTTCGTAGAAATCCTACGAAGAATCAATGTAAATCAATGCAAATAAAGAAAATAAAAACTTTTCACGTTCATGACTGACGATAGGCTTCGCGCTGCACGCTCAAACTACTAGGCATATCGCGGTTAGTACACTGCCGGTAGAACCTGCCAGACATCACGATGCCTATCGGATAGACTACCAAAGAGACTGTGTTGCGTTGTACAATAATGGAAGTCGCGTATAATGTAGTTTACGTGGTGTAACATGACTTCCACGTGTTTATGTATGATTGTTCTTGTTTTAGATAAATCTAGGAACGTTGTTGACATGTGCCAAAACTAACGTAGGATTGATACAACGTTTATATATTTGATCCATGACCTGCGAAATCTGTACCCAGTAGCAATTGCGCATGCGCTTAGACATTTGGAGTTGTATCTGGCGAAAATCGTGACCATTATTACGCCGCAATTTCATGCTTATAACAAATTGACACATGTTTTATCAAATTTTTAAATGGCGTGTATGGATTTTCTTAATCCACCGTCGGGTTTTGACAGCACTTTGTGCTGCAAGGAGCCTCATAGAGGCATTTTACATGCTTTATTAGAAATGGCATGAATGGGAATGAATTTTTCAGGCAATTTTCCCACATGCATGTGCATTTGCGACTGCGTACGGATTTAATTAGCGTGACACCAGGGAGAAAATTATAATTGCATATTGGCGATACATGTACTAATAATGGAACACAGTAATCAAATATTTACACCGTAAATCAAAGTGCTGCATAATGTCTTGTCATATCTATTGTCATTGTCAAATAATAAAACGTATTGTGAAAACAAGTAACATTTCTAGTTTCACAGTGTGGTATTTTTGGGTGTTAAAACAATTCTCTCTTTCCTTAGATGGGATCTAGTGACCTTGTTGATCAGTGGCAGGGAGGGGGATGGGTTAAGAGGTTTAACCCCCCCGGACCATGTTGTGACTGTAGCATAAGTTTGTGGATTTCGACAATGTTACTATCATTACTACCGGGCGTATCAAAAAAAGCGTTACACTTTTGAACAAATTGTCAACATTACATTTTTATATATTTATAAGATTTTTTCATGTCGATGGATGCCCAATGGTCTCATCTATCAAGTGCAACTAACAAAACAAATTTTCGTTCACGCTTGGGCGAACACTGACAGTTTTTGTTCAGAGTGTCAAAAATGCCTTGCGCCAATTTGAAAGAAGAGGGACAATTAAACCAGCAGACCGAATAAGTACTCCCATTCAAACAAATTGCGCTTTGCCATACATTTAGGAATATTTTATGATTGTCTAATTATTTTGTGGCAATTTTCTATCATAATTTAACTGATTTCATTGTGTTATGCATGGGTGAGAATCAATAATGGGTAATTACTTCAAGATCTTTTTTTAAAGCACAGACACATCAAAACCACATGCCAGTCATTCCATCCATCCATCAATCTATCAATCCAATCAATCAATCAGCCCATCAATCTAGCAACATGAATACAATTATTCGTTCATGCTTCTGGGTCATCTTTTGTATGTGTCACATTCAATGAAAGGATTTGAATCGTTAATGAGGACAGGCTGGATATGTTGTCATTAACGATGCAAATCCTTTAATTATCTATCAATCTATGGCTTATGTATTCTCACCCAAGCATAAAGAAATGAAATCAGTTAAATTATGATAGAAAATTGCCACAAAATAATTACACTATCATGAAAATGAAATAATCTTAAATTAATGGCAAAGAGCAATTTGTTTGAAAGAGAGTACTTATTTGGTCTGCTGGTTTAATTGTCCCTCTTCTTTCAAATTGGCGCAAGCTATTTTTCACACCGTGTACAATAACAGTCAGTGTTCGCCAAGCGTGAATGAAATTTTGTTTTGTTAGTGGCACTTGATAGATGAGACCATTGGGCATCTATCGACATGAAAACATCTTCTAAATATCTAAAAATGTAATTTTGAAAAAAATGTTCAAAAGTGTAACGCTTTTTTTGATACGCTCTGTATAGAAGATCCCTTTACCGTCGAATTCTCACACCTCGTGGACATTTGAGATTTGTCATCTGATATACGTCCACCAGGTTATATAATTGTGAATTAGATACATATTTTATCGACCATTAATCACTTTGTGCACATATCATCTGTGGGCAGGGGCCCGATTACGGACCAGCGACATTTACCATGGTAATTAGCATCATTTGCTCTAACTCATCGATGTCAATATGCTAGAATTATATACAAATCAACAGAACGTAGCAGAGCACATACCGCCCGTACTCTTTCAACCGTAAATCATATCTAGAGATCAGTGGAACTATAGGGCTGGTCCTGCAGGGTCATGATCGTGCTCTCGGCCACTGGTCACATAGGTCCCTTTTACTTGACAGTCTAATGAATAAAAAAGTGGTGAAGTGTGACGTCATTAAAATCTATTTTTAGAATTTTCAAATTTGAACTTCGTTTCCCGAAAGAGTATCAAAAATATTGTCCAAATACTGAAAACCAATTGAATATGTTATGTATTGGCCGAGATATGCCCATGCGAATGAATTTTCTTTCAATGGGAATTCTGTGTAATAGCGCTCTGGTAGTCTGGTACATAAAGTTATGAACCAGAGTCGATATAACACTGATTGACTATTGACAACAAATTCATTCGGATGGGCATATCTCAGCCAGTACATAACATATTCCATTGATTGTTGGTATTTGGACATTATTTGTTATGCTCTTTTTTTAGCCTAGTCACATCAACGGATTGCGCAAACGTATGTAAAACGAAGAACTAAATGTTTCATTCGTTCTATGCGTTTCTTGTCCGTTCCTTGTCCGGTGATGTACGTTGTTCTATGTTTTGAACATAAAGCAATGGAGACGACTTTCATCACCGGATAGTTTAATTCGCAAATTGTCTATTCGTTGGCCATACGTTTCCGCTTTCCGTAGATATCTGACCGGGCCATTCGGAAAATGAAGTCCAAATTTGAAATTTGAAATATAGATTTGTATGACGTCATAGCTTCTGTACTCTATTTCAGGTGATTCGTTTACCCCCTAAATGTGAATGAAACCGCTGAAAAATTAAAGGGGACCACCAAGCAAACGATAACACATTCTTATATGTTTTGGTACCGTTTTGCAATACCCAACATTTTGCAAAGGGTTGTGTAATTCATAAACAAAGCAATTAATTTCCACCACTTACGGAACCATTGCTATTTCATGGTTTCATACGGGCAAAGCATTTGCGAGTGCGCCAATGCTATTCACGCGTACGTCAATAGAATCCCGGATGATTCGTTCACTCTGCACAGAGCGCTCTGGCTCTGCAGACATATAGTCTACGCAATTCAGACCACATGAACGCATTGTTGAGAAAGGTGATGCGTTTTCCAATTAAATATTTTTTTCTGAAAACATATTTTCGTGAACTTGTTGAAGGAATGGAATACTAAAGATGTTACCTTTCTATAATAAGAAAATTATTTTTGGGTGGTGGTACCCGTTAACTCTTACTGCTCTAGTTTCTGGAATATTGATGATAACAGGTGCCAGATGGCGGTCATTTCGAAATGACAGTTGGCGGCCAAGGAAATGGCCTCGCTTCAATCCAATTCTAGCCCCAATTTCCCTGTAAAGCCCTGGTCACAACCCACCGTGCGTGTTTTTAGTCCGTACGTTTTTGGGGAGGCCACGGCCGCTACGTTTTTCTGAAAACGTGGGGAGGGAGTGGCAAGAGCAGGGAGGGAGTACCGTCAACGCACGCTGTAAGTGCGTGGCCCGCACGCCACGCCTGGCCGTGAGCGGTTGCGTGCATCGTACGTTGCGCACGTGGTAAGTGCGTTGTACGTGCTTACAACGTGCTTTACATCGTACGGTCTCCGTGCGGTTGCCAAGTTATCGTACGGAGGCCGTACTTACACGTGCTGCTCACGTACGGTGTCCTTACTCACTAAGTGCGTGCAAGTGCGAACAACCTTTTCTGCTCATATTATACTGCAGAAATCAGTGCGCACAACGTGCGTTGTAAGTGCGGAGCACGTGCTTACTCGGTACGGTCCACGTGAGTTCTGCGTGCTCATTGGACAGTTGAACTGGGGAAGTGCGAGGTAAGCACGGACCACGCACTTATCACGTGCGCAGCACGCACGTGCGCTCATTGGCTGTAGAACGCAGCGAAAATGCAGCGAACGCAGCGAAAGTTCCTCGTGCACTAAAAGTGCTACGTCGTGTCTGCGTGCTCCCAAATCCGTACTGGAGTCGGGTACTGAGTCGGTACTCACCACGTACGGATACCCAAATTTGCCCACGTTTTTGCAAGTAGACAGCACGCACGGGGCACGCACTTGCAAGTACGGCGGGTTGTGACCACCGCTTTAGGAAGGTCGAATCTTTTAGTGCGCAAGGTCCCCTAAACTACTAGTCTAGTTCTAGACTCTCGGAATAATCTCCGCCACCCCGGAGATCTGTAGCGATCAAGGCTGTTGGCAGCGATCAATGCTGTGTATACAGATCTTCGGGGTGGCGGAGATTATTCTGAGAGTCTAGAACTAGACTAGTAAACTACCGACTTTCCTCATAATTTGTTTTCCATCAAGAGAGAGAATTAAGTGAGAGACCAGCCCACGTACTGACCACTGCCAACGGTTGACTGTATTCATTGGGCGCGATCGTATGGCAATTTGCCGTTTTCACATTTATTCACATGTCGTGATATAACAAAACAAAATCATAATTCTTGATATCAACATTTGATGCAATTCTTGATATCACGTAGATAATCTACTAATTCAGTTCTTGATATCAAGAAATCGATTCGTGAATCAATACTTGATATCAGGAAACATGAATAAATGTTAAAAACGGCTTGCCATACAATCGTAATCGTAAATCATTTCTGGACAGCGCTGGATTCCTCATAAATATATTTCATCGCTACAAAACGCGGGGGCTAACACATTTTCAGAACAAGGACTTCATGTTAAAGGGTACCACCACCCAACAATAATATTCTTATTAAAGAAAGGTAACATCTTTAGTATTCCATTCCATCAACAAGTTCACGAAATATGTTTCCAAAAAACTAAAAATATATAATTGGAAAACACATCACCATTGTAAAGCATGCGTTCATGCGGTCTGAATTGCGAAGACTGATGTGTGCAGAGCGAACGAATCGCCCGGGAATCTATTGTCTACAAACGTACTCGTGAATAGCATTGCCGCACTCGCAAATGATTGTCCCGTATGGAACCAGGAAATAGTAGTGGTTCCGTAAGTGGTGGAAAACTAATTACTTTGTTTATGAATTGCACAACCCTTTGCATAATGTTAGGTATCTATTTAATATCACAAAACGGTACCAAAACATATATTAATGTGTTTTTCTTTGCCTGGTGGTCCCCTTTAATGACGATGTTAGTTTGATAAAAACTAATACAAACTATTTCCTGTTCATTACTCTACAGTGGCGGATCTAGGGGGGTTAGGGGGTTTAACACCCCCACCCCCCCCCCCCCCCCCCCTTGTGCTGCCAAGTGAAAATGTATCAGTGAAAAAAAGTGGAAAAAAGTGAGAAAAAAAAATCACTTACGGGGGTTCAAAATAGCAAAAAATGGCTCATGGACGATGCGCTGTATCGTCATTGGGTCAACCCCCTTAGCAAAAAGCTAGATCGTCATTGGGTCAACCCCCCTGCTCTATACCGCCGTCGTGTTATGAAGCGACCGGAAATAGCTATGGCATGGATGATGGGAAAGAGAAAATTATTGTACTCTATTCAATTCAATTTAAAGGGACTTCGTAAGATTGTCCACTACTCAAAATCCAATTGAAATTCTAGGGGTTTCGTCATGTTTCCCTTGTTGTATTCGTAAAAGCATGGGTTAGTTTTAGATTTTTAAAATTTCCCTTTAAAGGGGTTAATACAGTTTTGGTAAGGCTGAACTAGTCTTAAGTAACCAAAACCTGCACAGTAACATTATAAACTAATTATAGTTATAACTCCACCATGCTCGAAAGGTATACAAAACTACAAACGAAAAGTAAAAAGCCCGTTAAAACACAAGAGGGCGCTTTTTTAATAGGCATTGGTTTCAACCATTTTTCATACAAACTTTTGCATGTGATGTTTTATTGAAATAATTGTTAAATAGAGAGATCATCAACAACTATTTAAAAAACGATTTTGAACATTTTTGAAAAAGTGCAAGCATTTTTTTAATTTAAACAAAAAATCATCTAATTATTTGGGCCCCAAATAATTATAAGATCAGATATATTTAATGACATTTCAGCCTTTTCTGGGGTCGATTTGACCAAATAAAGTTATTCTGCCATTAAAATTGCATGTTCATTCAAATTCGACACTCATTTTTGCATTACCTCACAAAAAAATTGTGATGTGCAGCGCCCTCTCTACCAAACTAAACTACCCCTTTAAATGTTACGATTGAAGTAGACAGATGTTAATTATCCACTGGACCGCAAATACCGTGTACAAAGAGAGTGCAATGAGTTAGTGAATATCACTGTGCATTGTTGCTCATTACTCGCCTCGTACGCATAGGCGTACACAAGGGGGGGGGGGTTCAACCGCCCCCCCCCCCGCCCCTTTGACAAACAAATGACTGTGGTTTTTTTTTTGGGGGGGGGGGGGTTGAAACCCCCCCCCCCCTTTTTTTTAATCTAATTGGTCGAACATTTTCAACGACTACCCCGCCCCCCCCCCCCCTTTAAAAAATCCTGGGTACGCCACTGCATGTACAGATCTACGGGGGGGGGGGGGGGGGCGGGGGGAGGGTTTAGGAGGTTTTAAACCCCCCCCCCCCCCCCACCCCCTTGGGCTCAAGTGAAAATGTGATGTGGAAAACATCACTTACGGGGGTTCAAAATAGCAACAAAAATCGCAGCTTCGCGGCTCGCGTACGATGCTCCGCATCGTCATTGGTTCAACCCCCCCCCCCCCCCCCCCACCCCCCCCTTTATAGCAAAAAGCTAGATCCGCCCCCTGATGTCCGTCTATTTAACTTGAAATGTCCACACAAGACCAAGTGAACATGTCATATAACAGTAGCCTATATAGACAGGTTTCTTACACCTGGGGGATTGAATTTTGTCCCGCCCAAGAGCGCCTGCCAAACACACACACGCATCTACACAAACACACATCAATACCTAATAATACTCTAACGCGACGAGGGGGTCTAGGGGGGGTATCCCAGGCCATTTCGTAAAAACACGTCCGTTCGGCTCCCACCCGCCCTCGATCGCCGCCGGGCGGTTCGACGGACGGGCGGCGTCTCAAACTCGGTATCGTAGCGTATCACCCTTCGAGTTGCGGTCGCGATCGTCGTCGGGATGGCTAAGAGGAGCATTCGGGACCGGCTCTTCCCTCCCCGGAGGGAGCGTAATTATCAGCTCGGCCCTATCCTCTTCGCCCCCGGAGGAGCGCGTTATATTAGAAAATACGCCCCTTTTCGTCCATTTTCGATTGCCGCCGGGGGAAAAACCCACGTACGACGCTTCGAACTATGCTTCGGCTATATATCCGCTCGAGTCGCGCCCGTGATCGCCGTCCGAGTGGTTATATTTGATTTTACAGGGGGAGTGAATTCGCTGGCTGCAACCGCGAGCTTCCGCCTCTGGCCGAGCTATAATTTTCGTCGCTGGACGAGCTATAATTTTTGTCAGACTGTCTAAACGCGCTTTTGCGGACTAAAACAATGCCAAATTCGGGTTCGCGAGCAAAAATTACTTCTAGCACCTACAATGAATTGTAGGTAGTTTTTGTTTTCAGCTTAAAAGGACGCTTTTTGACAAAAATATAGCGACGAATAAAGATTCGCCAATAATGACAGGCAGTCGACGTATCTGACTCTGTCTGAGTGATTCCACACATAGGTACATTACCAGTAGCATTGTGTGGAGATCAACCTCTTCCGCCTGCTGCACTATCCAAAACAAACAGTATTTGTCGTCCGATTTCTCCCTAAATTTACCAGCAAATGCAAAAAAACTTTTGTTTATGTGATCCCTAAGTCATATACTTTGATAATAATTACCGACTTTGTTGTTTTGAAGATTGCAAAATGTAGAAAAAAACCGATTATTTCCCGTCTGTTTTTCATTACCGATGCATCCTAACACACAACGTTCAACTGATGAACGTACAGTGTATGAATAGGCAGTATGGTAATCTCCCGTGTATTACCATATATTGCGTGTAAATGGTCCACCTAAGTGGACCATATACTTTGTAGATTCCATCGGCGACGAATATTTCGCCGAAAATGACAGATTTATCGTTGTCGATCGAGTCTGGTAGGTTAGTTGATTGATAACATAGCTATGACCTTTATGTCACGAAATAAAATTACCCGTTGTTGAGTTTTGCGCATTATTTTATTTAAAAAATAATTATGCAGATCGAGCTGCCGCGATCCGGTTTGACCCTAATTTTGTCAGAACCTCACGCCGAGCGGTACGGCGTCGATTCCTATCCGGCTCTGTTGCACCGTGTACGCGTAGCTGTACCATAGCTGCATTGCCATTGAGTTGTGTTTGCACTGCATGAAAATGAAGCCCACATGTGCATTCAAAAATTAAATCGTTAGTTTTCAAGATAATAGCATTACGTACACAGGGAATCTTAACGAGCTATTTTTGGAAAAAGCAATTCTAAATTTTCTTTGCTATCTTTCCGTAGTCTTTTGATCACATGGCCCGCTGGCGTGGCCCCGCTGCGGTGGCCCCGCTGGCGTGGCCCCGCTGGCGTGGCCCCGCTGGCGTGGCCCCGCTGGCGTGCCCCGCTGCGTGGCCCGCTGGCGTGGCCCCGCTGGCGTGGCCCCGCTGGCGTGGCCCCGCTGGCGTGGCCCCGCTGCGTGGCCCCGCTGGCGTTCTGTAGAAATACAAGTTATGTTGTACATGTTGTACATATGTATTAGAAAATATAGCCACTCATTTTTATTTATTTTGTAACACAATGTTCTTTTCACTAAAGTGACCACTATTATATGAACAGATGCAAGGTACATGTATAATCAGTGGTGAACCCAGGATTTTTTAAAGGGGGGGGGGGGGGGTATTTTGTAAAAATTCCAAGCAGAGACCAAGTTCCATTAAAAAAATTCCAAGCTGAGGCCAAGTACCTTCAAAAGTTGAAAACCCCTC
>JBAMJV010004610.1:0-31181 GCA_037951105.1 Echinarachnius parma | reverse complement strand
GTACCTCATTGTATTTGTATTACCAACAGAAGCATGGAACAGGTTTTCGTTTTCCAAATTTCTCTTTCGTAAAAAGAGATATGGATGATTAAGGTGTTCGGATTTGAAATTCTCTAGTGGAGAATTTCAACTGTACACAAAGTCAGTGCAGGGAGTTAGCCAATACAATTTTGCATTTTCGCTCATTACTCGGTCCTATTGCACTATATCAGATCACACAATTACTAATTTGTTATCAAACCTTCGTCAGTTTTTGCACATGTCAACAAAGTTACTTTTTATGTTTGTGTCACTTACTTCACTTTTATGGACAAATATACTCCTTCATAACACAGTGTGTCTTAGATCAACGAAATCATAAGTTAAAAAGCATACCTATTTGGATGCTTCGCGCATCACCAAATACAGACAATCCTAATGTCGGACACCCATTTGCATGGTCAGGCAAGGCGTGCATGTGCGCTCATTATAAACGATATTCGTTTCAAGTTACAAGTTTCAAGTACACTTTCTGTTACCATAAAAAGGATACAAATAATTAACAATAAATGTTAGTAACTCAAAGTCTGTTTGACCAAAACTGTACTATCCCTTTAACGCACTCATTTAAGCAAATGGGGATCTGACAATATCCTTCTCGATTGTTTATATTTTGTACGAGTGTGGGATCAAAAGAATGAGAAGAAAATTACTATATGCATGCACTCTTTTAAAACGTTCAATTATGGTACAGTTATGAACTCCTAAAAGATAGTATCCAATTTGTTCCGGGGACACACACTCTCAACAACAAAAAAACAGTTGGTTTCCAGGTGAACCTCCCAACGCTTGGTTAAAAGATTAACAAACCCTAGTTTAATTACAAGTTTAAGCAACTATTTATTAAAACTTTAACTAATTATTTGTTAAATATTTTTTAATCAACCTTAGTTGGTTTCATAATTATAACCAACTATTCATTAAAACTTAATTCAATTATTTGATAAATAATTTTAACCAACCCTGGTTGGTTAATAAAAGTAACCAACAGTTGCTTACATTTTCATCTAAGCATATTTACTGTGTAAACAACTATTAGTTAATTTTATTAACCAACCAATAATTGTTTGAAGGTAAGCCAAAAAAATATTTACTATACCATTCTGATGAATTTGTATAATACATTTGAAACCGTTAAATTCCCACAATAGTTTGAATAATGTGTTAAAATCGCCGTGACGTGACCGCTAATTCCCTCATGGAATCTTAAGTGTACAGTGCAACGGTGAGAATATGATTCATATTTTGTGAAAGTGAAAGATCATTTTGCAAAAATACAATGGATAAATGTGGTTTAGCAATCCTACAACAGAAATTTACTGTACACTTAAGATTCCAATCAAAAACAGGAATACATTACGCCATTTGATTGCCGATTCCCTGCCTGGTCATGATGTATACCATATGCACTGTAAATCATCAAAAAAGTTGTCAATAGGAAATGTTTCTAATTGACTCCGTGTCCTTGCAAATGTTCTAAAATGTGCGGAGCCTACTCATTAAGGAACATTTTTGTCTCGATATATATTGCTTATATATCTTCTTGATTTTGTAAACACAAAACGTGATGAAACAAAAGTGTGTTCTTGCTCAGATTTTGGACGGTTTATGTTTCATTAACTCACCTCTATTGCTTTTGATATTTAATTGTTATTTATAGTACGTTTATATGTAATTGTAAAGGATATAATTTGCTATTTCTTGCTGAACTTCTTTGGATTTAATATTATAATTTGATTTAGTAGACGATATAAAGTCTCTGTTTTTACTTATTAATGATTTAATTTATCCATGTGTTTTTACCTTGTTATATTTTGTAATGCATTTTACATTGTAAACTGACTTGTTTAGTCTTCAGACTTTTTACTCAGTATTTTTCTTGAATAAACCAAAATTGTTTGTTTGTTTGATATGCATTAGTGTTCACGGTGAATTTGAGCACATTTTGCGCCGCATTAAAGGTAACGTTGAGTATTGGTAATTTCCAAAGTGCCCCCCCCCCCCCTCCAAATTAATTGTAACGGATTTGGTTGATTTCAATTCCATATGAAAGATCATCGAAAAAAACATGGGAAATAATAATAATTCCCATTCAAATGCTCTAATTGTTGTGAAATTTGCTTTCAAAATATTTATAAAAGTGATTGACGTCCGGCCATCACTTTTTAGAGAACGCTAGCGCGAGGCGCAAGCGTTCTAGGTCCTCCGATGCGAAAGGCGAACGGCGCTTGCGATACACATGAATATGCGCGGTAACTATTACCGCGCATTACAGTCTCGTATTAGGAGGACCTAGAACGCTAGCGCTTCTCTCTAAAGTTAATTTGACACTTGAGTTGTAACGGCTCTTTTTGAATGATAACAGGGGTTTTACTTTGTCGTTTGTAATTGTGTATACTTTTCGAGCATGGTGAAGTTATAACTATTAGTTTGTACCGTAATCGTGCAGGTTTTGGTTACTAAAGTTAAGTTTGACCAATACTCAACGTTACCTTTAAGATGCGATATCTCTCTCACACGTTAATTCAAGCCTGGATTAGTTGACGAAATCGATAAACCAATGTATTCATCCACATAATTCATCGTCACCATGCACAATCGCTTGATTAGATAACTTGCCGCAAAATCCTATTAAAGTGATCCATTAACTTCATAAGGGTTTTTGTTTTTCTTTTCCTAAAGGGATATATTTGAGACTTCAATCATTATACCAATATTATAGTAAGGTTTTTTTCTTTCTGAAAGATGCGTGAGAGTTTCATAGACAAGTATCACTGTTATGTCTATGTGAAAAGTATGCATTTATGGCAGATGTTATCACCAACCTATTGGGTGAAATTCACAAAGGAGGTTTGTAGGAGGTTTGTACAAACCATGGTTTGACCAAGGTTTACATCTATGGAATGCCATTGGTAAACTGATGGAGAAGGAATGTAAACTCCATACTTGTTAACAATGTTGATTTACAATTTACGGTATGCGAGCAGCATTCCATATATGTAAACCATCGTCAAACCATGGTTTGTACAAACCTCTTACAAACCTCCTTTGTGAAAACAAGAGAAGTTTGAAGCTCCAAGTGATCTTGGTTGAATTTGACAAAATTGATGGATCACTTTAATTAGATTACTTGCCGCAAAATGGTATTCGGAGTGACATGTAATAAAGCGACACGATTATAATATGGTAAGATGCACATGGCACGTTTAGCACTTCCTTGACAACACAAGACTTTATATCCGTATAATTCATGCACATACAGCTAATATCGTGATTATTTGACTTCAGTCACATGGTATCGTCATGGGATTTAAAGGGATCTAGTAACTTTGTTGACATGTGCAAAAAGTGATGAATGGTTGATACAACGTACATTGCTGTTATCTGATGTCCACTGGGTATTGTGTGAACATTTCAAGTATTGTGTGGGTATTGTGTGAACATGGACGTTATATGACAGCGTAATGAGCCAAAAATGCAGAGTGATATTCATTAACTCATTGCACTGACTTTGTTCACGGTTACGACTATCCAGTGGATAGTTAAACATCTGAACACTTCAATCGTAAATACCTTTTTAACGAAAGGGAAATTCGATCATCCGAAACCTGTGCCATGCTTCTATTGTTAATACAAATACACAAGGTATGAGGGAACCGCTATAATTCCAAATGGATTTTAAAGATTTTGGACAATGTTACTAGATCCGTTTAAATACTTTTGACAGCATTAGTTGAATAAATTGAACGTGTAGCTCGAATTTTGATAATTACTTTATTTACCTAATAGTCATGTTATGATATTAAAATTATTGTCAACCGAAGTGTCAGGCATTCATTTTTTGCTCCATAGAAATCTGAAAAAGATGATTATAATTATGGTGACAAAATACAATTAATGCTTGCCCAGTAAGTCACATGGTCTAAACGCAGTTATTCCCCCAAAACGGTAATTATTTTGTAAGAATTATTTGTTTAAGTTCCCGCCTACTACCAGCAAACTCGACAAAAGTCTGTATTCAGTATACTTCCTTTATACGGAGTGGGTTGAATTTTAATTTTGAAAATGGAACAAAAAATGTCCATTCATTTTATCTGAAATTTCATAACAAATAAAAAAATATATATATACACTACCCTAATTCACATACATAGAGAACGAATGAGACTATTTAATCAGCGTCTTTACACTTTGTTTTCGTAAAATAACCTTTATACTCCCTTGGTGATAGGTGATACTCTTACGATCTAACACCAATATGTAGAATTATATTCATTCAAAATATTTGACCAGATACAAAAATCTTTGGGATACTTACAGATTTTGCATGTGCCGTGCGACGACAGCAGTTATATTGATGAGTTGTTTTTCTTCAGCAAGCGAAGCTACTTCTAATGACTCGTCCTCTGATCTAAGGTAGATATGGAACCACTATGGAATGGACCGGGGGACTTATACTTGCGATGCAATTATCGTTCAAGCGGAAGTGCTGCTACAGCTCGGCGATACACACCGGTGTCCTGTCATGCGTGTAACCAACTTCTCTCTCACTGTCATATGTACACCGCTAATTTAAGTACTGTACGTCTAAATTCGGGAAGGAAATTTGACAGAAGTGTATTTCGTGGCGCGAAAGAAATGTGATGATCGCGATGTCACGTAGATAACTCTACCCGATGGTAATGAATTGCTGATGGAAGAAGCTACTTGGAGGTCACCTCCAGTCTAAAAAGGAGCAGCAATTACGTCTGCATTCACATAAACATAAGAAAGTATTATTTTTCTCCAAACCTCACGCCGTTTTTTTCAGTACCATGTCATTTTCAAAGTACGTCTGTAAGATTGTTTCCAAGTTGTTATTAGCTATGCCATAGTATGTTGTGCTAATAAACCGACTACATCGTGAGCATCATGAGGAAAACGTTCAAAACACCACCACGGATAAAGTATAAAGTGAGCCAATAAAGAAAGAGAAAAGTTTAGTGATCCGCGGGAGATGAGAGTAAAAATGTGCGGCGCGTTCGACTATACCAGAGTTATATGGTTTTGTGATGCGAACCCTCGTCTCTCAGATCCTACCGATGCAACATCCACGGTGTGAGATGACTGCTTGCACTGATGAGAGCGGCGGAAAAGTGGCGCGATTCTTTATACCAGTCGACGGCGAGAAATGTGACGTCACTGCAATGTCTAACCAATCACCGACGATCGGGTCGGAATCTTTCTTCGTACATTTTTGTGTGAACACGGACAATTATTATACAGTGTATTATACTAGCAGTATCGTATCCTAAAAGCGCGCGTGCGATGAACTCTCATAAATGGCTATGAGAATGCGAGCACTAATGGCGAGTGTTCCTAAAATGTGCGTACGTTTTACATTTCAATGTTTATGTACATGTACTACATGGCTGTTCAACTCCGCTCTCACATCAACCATAATTATACAATAATAGATCACTCTTGTTTGGTTGTTGAAGACGGCACTGTATCATCTTATGATGATCATGTTCAACAACTTATAAAGTGTTGTTCGATTAAAACCATTTCGATGATGTGCCCCCCCCCCCCCCAATCCCTCAATAGTTAAATCCATGGGTACGCCACTGATTTAAATCGCAAATTAATTAAAACAGCCAGGGTGTTATGTGATGGATATGTATGTTTATTTGGGGCAATTAATGTCATGGTGTAACACCCCTGAAAATGATAATTGATACAAGAGTTGATCTCGTGAATGCATGTTTATCATTAAGCAGTGTTTGAATTGGGTCATAAGACTCTTACATAAAGCTACTCATACTCCGTTTGGGGCTTTAAAACTAGGAAGACACCAACAATTAATTGTCGAAAATGTCAAAAAGCCATCGCCTGAAAAAAGATCCAAGTGACGGGCCTGATTCCATAGATTTAGTCCTACCGGTGGTTCTTCTAATCATACATTTAACCGACCAGTAGGACATAGCCTACATGGTTCAAATAATGATAGTGTAAAGCTTTTGAAAATTTGTCAACGTGAAATTGGGTATTAATACAGATTATAAGATATAAAATATAGATAGCCTACATCTAAAACACAAAATCATCGTTTTATATGGAACGCACATAACGTTGGTAAAAATTACGTCCCAATATCAGTGGTGTCCAAAGAGGATAACGTTTCTAAAAGTATTAAGTATAGTGAACTACTGGTCACTCTTTGAATGACCCACTGGTCATTTACTCGGCCATGTTAAATATCAGCCATTTTCTAACTCGGCCATTTCATAACAAGGTTATAAAGCTCTCACTTTATACGGCTTTCCACTTCATACTGATATAATGTCAGCCTCTATAATGAAGAGTTTAATTCCAAAAAAGGCGCTTAATCCCATTTCCAAAATAATGAGTTATCAATAATATGAGTGCAATAAAGAGGCTAGCTATGGCTTCACATGTTAGCACAAATATCGCAATCGAAAATGAAATATGGAGCTTTCTATGTCTCATATGCTTATAGGCTTGTGTATAAAGTTAGAAAAATCAGCGCGATTTTTCCCCAAAAGTTAATAAAAATGGATTTAGCGCCTTTTGGAATTAAGCTCGACATAATAACTACAACAATAACATTACTGGTGATCCCTGACCCATAATATCTTCTACGACAGTTGGCTTTCTATGTGCTTCAATATCTCGGGATTATATGGATTTGCTATGAATAGTGCAACCGTATTTTTTTCTCGTACAACGTGAACTTGTAACGTGTGGGGATAGTAGAGGGACCTCATTAGCCGGTATGAAGAACCTTCCGGCCATAATATGCGTATGGGGCGGGTGTGACTAGGGGCTACACCCCCCCCCCCCCCCCCCAAAAAAAAAAAAAAAAAAAAAGGAGAGTTTTATAACTATCAATATTCGGGCAATAATCAACTTATTTTCCTGGCAAAATCCCCCCCCCCCAAAAAAAAAAAATGGAATCATTAATAATCAGTTTGCGGCAGACATATTTTTTTGTGTAAAGATAGCAATGATTTTATTCGAGAAAAGAGACCTCACACCCCTTTAGCCGAAACATTTCATCCGCCCACTCCTTCGGCTATAGTTGTATTTGATGCTCTCTATAGATGACAGGGGCATTATTTATCTGTCAGTGGCTACATGCAGCGAGAGCGGTGGTCCTATTTACCGAAGGTCTATACATCTTACTGACCGAGCGGACAAACACATGCATACACCCACGATATACATTTTAATATATTCTTTAAACGTCCGAGGAACTTTAATTTACTTCGAGTAGGAGATTGTCCTTCCGATTTCCAGCGTCTCCGTTTAATCCACTTTGTTTAGCGTTCTCGTTATAACGACCCTAAATAACTGTCAATGTAGATGGATTACCCGCTGCATATACGGGTTTCCAATGGCCGCCCTTTAAAAAAGGTGACATGAATATAAAAGACACCTGACATATTCAACAACAACAAAAGAACAAGTAAATGGCTTTTCTTTCTCACTGAAATTCGATTGCTTTTAGAATAATAAACAGTATTTATCAAACGCAAAGTAAAAGACTTGAACGGAACGAAACTCTTAAACAGCTTTTCTTTCTCACAGAAATACAGACGGTTTCAAAATAGTAAGCAGTTGTTATCAAACGTAAATTGAAACACTTTTGTTTTCATTAATTATAAATGTTTAAAATACATATCATACCCTTTGCCCACACAAATTCATTCTCCCTTATTCTTGTTATTTATCTGCGCCCATAATTTTACATTTAAACTAAATTACAAATTGGACATTGCATACATTAATTAATTATGTTTATAATAATATCAACAATTATTCCAGATGAAAAAACGTATCATTTATTATTCTTGGGTAATGTCATTACTATTCTCATACGGCTATTTATAATTTGTAAAACTTACGCTTTTGCCTCCAATTATTTATTGTAATCTTCATATTTCTACTTGGATACACAGTGGACACTGCATGTTATAATGCTTTTCTTTTTTTTTTTAGAATATCACAAATTTATTTTGAGATAAACACAATGAAATGAAAAAGTACCATTTATTATTACTTTATAATGTCATAGTTCTTCTCATACGGCTATTTATACTTTACTAAAAAATATACTTTTGCCTCATATTCATGAAATACACCTATTTATAAATTATCTTTGACGCACATACTTTGTATAAACTAAACTAATATAACATGACGTGCCGTTCTCGCTCGGTCATCACATTAATCTGATAAAGAAATATAATTATTGGAATGCATCAGTTGTCTTATTTCCACATCATCAGAGATGACAGTCATGGTCTTGTTTGAAGTAGGCAAGCAGTCTTTCACGAAAAAAACAATATAAGGGACATTAGCAAAATTGGGAATTACAGCCTCGGCCGCGTAATTCTGTATGTATACGGACATGATCAAAATGTGAACATAATTTCCCTTAAAGGGATCTAGTAGCTTTGCTGACATGTCAAAAAAATGATGATGGTTGATACAATGTATATGGCTGTTATCGGATATGTCCTTTGGGTATTGTCTGAAAATGTCAAGCTATGGCTGAGTAATGAGCACAAGTGCAAAGTGACATTCACTAACGTATTGCACTGACTCTGTACACAGTTATGACAATCCAGTGGATAGTTTAACATCTGAACACTTTAATCGAAAATGTATCTTTTTAACGAAAGGGGCATTAGAAAAAAACGAAACCTGCCCCATCCTTTTATTGTTAATATGAATAAAGCAAGGTATGCGGGAACCGCTATATTTCCAATTGGATTTTGAACATTTGGACAATGTTACAAGATACCTTTAAAAAGTAAGATGCTGAAAATCCGCCCTCAGATTTATGACCAAATCTGATTAAGTACTCTAAAATCGTGGGTATATAGAGTGGCAAAAATTGTCCCAAACACTCGCTATATATACGAAATTACCATTTTCTAGGAAATATGTTTCAAAAGTAAATTAGTCTTAATTGTTGCTGTTCGCAGATAAGGATAAAGAAACATTTGTTTATTATCTTAGAGTGTCTTGTCTTTTTAAAAATGTCATCTGAGTTTCCCCAAAGACAATTTGAAAGTGTAGTTTACGCGATAAGCGCGTATCGAAGAGACGATTATAACATTATTGGTGTATGTAATGTAAGGGGAAAATGGGACAATTATCCGCATTGGGGCTATAACCACCACCTCCCCCTCCCCCCCCCCCCCCCCCCCCCATGGTGACTCCTACCCACTCTTGTTTTTTGTTTATGAAGAGAGAATACAGATATACATGACACCATCGATCGTATGATTGGCTCACTTTGCCCCCCTTGAATGAAACCGTACTTCTTGTATACCCCCATTGGGACTCATATTGGATACACCACCACTCCAAAACCTGTCAATCAAAAGATTAATTAAATCTCAAGGATTTATGAGTTAACAATTTTTCTTATTAGAGAAAGTATGGGCGTATTGGGTGTGTTGCTTGTTTTCTACGATATTTATATGTTAGTGGAATAATTAAGGTAGATTTTAAGAAATACACGAAGACGAATTTACATTAAATAAGTAAATTGACCGCGATGTACTAGAAGGTGTCTATTAAAGGGATCAAGTAACTTTGTTGACATGTGAAAAAACTGATGAATGGTTGATAAAAATGTGTATAATTTATGTCCACTGAGTGATTTGTACAAATTCCACGGTAAAAGAATATGATATGATCGAGTAATGAGCGAAAATTTGTAAAAAAGTGGCATCTGCTGACTCACTGCATGCACTTAATATGTACACAGCTATAATTCTCCTTGTAGAGATTTTACAATCCGAACTCTTCAATCATGAATATTCTTACAACGAAAGAGATATGCGGACAACCGAAACCGGCTTCATATTTCTACTGGTAATACGATTATAATGAGATATATGAGACCGCTAGAGCTCGAAGTAAGTTTTATGGATTTTGACAATGTTGCTATATATCCCTTTAATGGTAAACGCCCAATTTTTGCGAAAGTTGGGTATTTTGAGATATACAGCTAAATATTCCTGAAGCTTAACAGATAATGTAAATCCGATGTGGATCTACCCATGCTTGTGATTAAAATAAACACGCTAATATTATATATTTAATTGGTTCGCGTTGTGGCTTTCCTAAATACCACATGTATGCAGTAAAAATACGATTTACATTTAATTGTGGCCTGTTTTCGTTTTATGCGCGGTGACTTATTGGATAAATCGGAATTCAGTGAACTGAAATTCATCAATTTTGTATGGTAATGGAAAGCAAAAATAACTATTTCATACCTTTAACAACAATTTTTTGAGCAAAATTGGTTCATAAAGAAAAACGGCGATGACGTCAGTAGCATGTAATGAACTTATACAATGCTAACTACGTGTTATTTTTTTTATATCCGTATATAGTTTGCCATTATTGACTTTGAGCAACAACATGTTTAAAATATTGTTAAAGCTCCCGAAAGACATACTATTTTTCGGACAGTAACAACTGCACTTTTGCTGAGAGTGCAGAACGGGTTCAATAACTAGCCATGCTACCGTTGCATAACAAATCACATTAAAACTATATTCAAGGGATTTTTAAATCGTGATTTTTAAAAATATTTTTTACAAAGATAATTATTATTATAAGAATAAATAACAAATGTGTGAACCAAGAAAAGTAAGAGTATTACAACGAACTATAACGCTAAAAGAGGAATGCGATGTATATTCAGAATTCATAGACCTTGTTGTTGTTTTTACGAGTGGTCTTACAATTAGCGGACCGTGGAAGTAGTACGAGTCAAGAACATCGGAACTAGATATAGAAAAAGTATAGGATTTTAAATTATTTTCTTAAATTATTATTGAATAAAAGTTGGTCCCCCAACATAACATTTATTCCAATCTTATATATTCTTGGATATTTCATCTGTTCCAAACCAATTTTTATCAAACAAATTGATTCTGTTGATTCTGTCTTTAAAATTGTGTGCTCTTTCGACTTTTATACATAATATTTCTCGAAGCGCCCGCTAAACCCAAACTGAACTATCCCTTTAACTCTACATGCATGTGAAATGTCGTGTGTATGATGCGAGGCAAAATGACTGAGGATGTAATATAATACCCAAGTTTATTTTAATACGGCTTTCGTTTCGAAGCAGCTTTCATCGGTGGTATGAGTGGACTGACAATTAGCAGAACACGATAATAGTACGAGTCAAGAACATCGGAACTAAATTAGACGCAGAAAAGTGTAGGATTTTAAATTATTTTCTTAAATTATTATTGAATGAGAGTTGGTCCCCAACATTTATTCCAATCTTATATATTCCTACATATTTCAGCTGTTCCAAACCAATTTTTATCAAACAAATTGATTCTGTTGATTCTGTCTTTAAAATGGTGTGCTCTATCGAATTTTACACTGACTGTAGAACCTCACCAAAAACAAATTCTTGAAGCGCCCTCTAATCTAAAACTGAACTACAGTACCCCTTTAACTCTTACATACAATGTTACATCCATGTAAGACATGCATGTGAAATATCCTGTGTATGATGTGAGACAAAATATGAGTGAGGATGTAAAATAATACCCAAGTTTATTTTAAGACGGCTTTCGTTTCGAAGCAGCTTTCATCGGTGGTATGAGTGAACTGACAATTAGCAGAACACGATACCGTATATAGTAGACTTAGTACAAGTCAAGAACATCGAAACTTGAGAAAGAAAATCGCCGATGTAACAAAGAACAAGACAGTAACTGAAATCTGTCTATAAATAAACCGAAGCGGATCACTACGCTTAGGCTTTTGGAGACAGTCATGGATTTGGGTGAGAGTGAGAAGGTCGTTATGTCGAGTTTCGGCTATTTTGCGTTCTGAATAGCATATTATCGGTCGGAGCGCCTCCTCTATGGAATGCCGAAAGTTGATTTTCAGAAAAAAATGATTTTGAATTGTAGAAATATACAAACAAAATACGAGATAAGTTAATTTGGTTTCTACCTGGCTTTCAAACTTTAAACATGAAAATCTCCAAAGTACAAACAGGTGACTTAGCTCATTTTGTCTCAACGTACTATAGCCTACACAGAAGCGCACAACCATCTTTTAAATAAGTGTGCAAACTAAACGTATAATAAGGTTATTTTACTTGTACAGTTTACTATTTAATCTTCTCAAATTAATTTACTGTTCATAATTATATTTAAAAAAAACCTGCATCATTATTACTGGGTTTTGCTACCATGCTAAATTATGTAAAGGAAAGTGTGATGTTTTGTTTTTGTATTTGTTTGTTTTTCTGTTTTTGTTTTTGTTCTATGTGTGTGTGGGTGTGTGGGTGTGTGTATGTGTGTATGTGTGTAAAACAAAAAAAAAGTGAGTTATAAACATCTGATTGTATTATGTAATACTCGATTTAATGATACGTTCATAGAGAGGACAAACATCGCCATAACAAACATACAATTATACCAGCGACTGGTTAAATCTATCATTATTGATTCATAATTTGGAACGGAAACTATATTGTGTGTGTCTTAACTATGTGTAAATATTATACAATTCATTTAATTGCAAACAAAATAATAATAACAAAATCATACGTTGTGTTTACATCAACATGACAAGTAGACAATTTCTACCAGACTGGTTAAATCAATAATTATTGCCTAATTTTGAACGGAGAATGTGTATACAATCAATTTCGCATCGTTGTTATATATATGAATTCGATTTGATAGCAAAAGAAACAAATTATACGTTGGTCAACAACATGACAAACAGAATAATCCACCAGGTTTGATTGATTTATAATAATTGATTCATAATTTAGAACGGATACTATACTTTATGTGTCTAGTCTATGTGCGTGTGTATACAATCGATTTCGAATTATTATATGATCGATTTGATTGCAAAAAGCAAAACATCATACGTTTGGGAAACACCAACATGACAATAAGTAGATTCCATCAGACTGCTTGTTTGATCTATAATTATTGATTGGATATGGTTTACTAAATAAAGATATGGCCTTGGCGCGGACATTGTCGTCGATGGCCAACAAGCCTACCTGCAGCCAATGTTGAAAACTTTGTGACCAATGTCAGTGGTGACAGCTGCTTAGACGCAGAAGTAAGATAGGATTCTAGTATGTCCAGGAGGCAATTTTCAGAAGAGGCCTAAATAAGCATGATAAGGAGTTCGTGCAACACCCACCAAAGATTTAGTTTGTCACTTTAGGGTGACTGGGTACAGTTGATTTCTGGTAGCAACACTATTATTTCTATCAATTAATAATGCAAATTTATGCAAAAAAAAAAAAAATCCCTTTTTTGTCTGTACATCACTAAATATGGCTCAGAATATAATAATTTTGTGCATGAATATTTTGTATGACTTATTTAACAGGTTTGCAACATTAAAAATTGCGACAGCCAAATTTTCCTTATGTATTTTTTTGTTTTTGGAATTTTGTATGTATTTCTTTGTTTTTTCGACTTATGTTTTGTATTGTTTTTTTCAATGGAATAAATAATTGACCATTATCCAACAATTTCTAGCCCAAAATGTAATAATTGCAGTTGTTGGAATGAAAAATAATAAAGGTTTTGTGTGTTCTAGGAAAAATCCATTTCCATTGGATTTGTACACAAAATGTAGCCATTTTCGGGCCGACATTCGCTTACAAAAGGTCATGTGGCTTCGGAACGGTATACCCGGTTGTCGCAAATTTGGTCTCAAAAGTTGCGCAAGACGTCAATAAAAACAACTTGTGTATTTTATTTGCAATTCAAAAGGGTAACAGTGATATAAAATATATAATGGGGACTAGGATACTTCCTTTTTGTTATTTTAAGATTCTTTATGCTTCGATCGTGTCTTAAACATTTAAAATACATTTATTATGTTTAATTCATTCTGTAGAGTTTGTATATTTGCACATGTTGCAATGCGTCCACTTACATTTTCCTTTACTTTAAAATGTGTGTTTTACTAAATTTAATGCTTAAACTGCCCCAAATTTCAGATACATTTCGATTTACTCTATTGCAATATCAAAGTTCGTTATAAACAAGTTAACTTTTATTTCTATAACCATGTTTGTCGTTGTTTAGTTGGCAAGGAGTCATTGAAAGAGAATGTATTGCACTTGTTGTTTACCTACACTAACGAAGAATCCTCCGAGAAGAAGCAGCAATGAAATGGCCCCGGTCGTCAGCCACTGGGCAAAGTAGTCCACGCATAGCGAACCATTGCTTGTTATCAATATGTATATCTCTAGTTTGTGTAAATTGTAATAATGAATTTGTAATGTTTTGTTGGAAGCAAGAATAAATTGAAAATTGAAAATGTAGGCATCAAGACCTGCTACACCTGCTACAACAACCGCAAAACCGACGAACCACGCAACACCATTATATAGTGTATTATGTGGTTCTTGCAGATGTCATTGGACCGATCTTCCAGGTGGCTCATTCTTGAGAAGTCGCATCTAATTGGACGTGCAGTGAGGTCTTGAGGGATATCGACCGCTGTGAATGAAGAATCAGCGTCGTCGTCGTCAACGTTGGTGGTGTTGTTGTTGTATTTGCATTGATACGCTTATTTAGATACTTTGACTGGGGAAAGGAAGCCGCCTCGGGTGAGACGACTATTATTTTGTTATAAAATATTACAAATAGTAGAAAAATAAACCTTATTATAACTGGTAAGAAAGTCTACAAAATAATGAAATTTATATTTAAAAAATGATGTTTATAATAATAGAGATGATACATACAATAACGGTTATATTATTGTGGCGAAAAGCGCTGGTTAGCTGGTACTTTAAGGCCCCTTTAAGGCCCAATGACATAATAATAATTTCCTCTTACAGTCACCCCCACCCTCCTGGAGAAAAAAAACACCAAGGATAGTATAACAATACATAAAACGGCAGCCCTCCGCGTGCGAAACTTTGCGACCTCTCACAGTCTAGGATAAACCAGGCTAAGATTCGTGGCCTCTAAGTCTACATCTACCGTAGATCAATGGACACCTCTGACTCCTGTGAGAGTCAGCCAATTCATGGGTACAAATATACATATTAATTCTTACAAATGCGACGTAATAAATCAACAAAGATCTGGTACTATATATACACACTAAACCTACCAGAAGGAACACAGCTTGCCACAGTGTAAACACACTGTGCTTCACAATGTGAACACATTGTGTCTCATAGTGTGAACACATTGTGTCTCATAGTGTGAACACATTGTGTCTCATAGTGTGAACACATTGTGTCTCATAGTGTGAACACATTGTGTCTCATAGTGTGAACACATTGTGTCTCATAGTGTGAACACACTGTGTTTCATAGTGTGAACACGCTGTGGTTCATAGTGTGAACACATGCACTGTCACGCATGGAAGACTGTATACAACTGGAGCATTTTAAAAGTACTGACACTCATCACACTGTGAACATACTGTGAGTACACTGTGAACATACTGTGAGTACACTGTGAACATACTGTGAGTACACTGTGAACATACTGTGAGTACACTGTGAACATAATGTGAGTACACTGTGAACATAATGTGAGTACACTGTGAACATAATGTGAGTACACTGTGAACATAATGTGAGTACACTGTGAACATACAGTGAGAACACCGTGATCACACTGTGCTATACAGTATACTCACAGTGTGTTATGAATTTCGACACTGGTAAAATGCTCTATTTTATCACACAGTAGTTCAACACAGTGTGTTCCCACTGTGGTCGACATTGCGTTCTTTCAGGTAGCGATCCCTCACATGTTCAACTTCTCTGGCATGTCAAGAGTCAAGCATACCGGAAAGAGAATACAGAGGGTCTCAGTTACTGTAAACACACTGTGACACTTCGCAATCACACATCTTAGAAAATGGCCGCCATGTTAGGTTTGTCCCATATCTACGCTAATGGGCATGTCTAAATGTAACACATTTTGGTTGCTGCATACCATATATAGCCTACATAATTGAAATTGACCAACTATTTATATTTTGATGACAGCTATTTTGGGCAGCCATCTCGGAAAATGGCCGCCATGTAGGATTTTAGGGTGGCTCATTGTTGTTGTTTGTTTTGTTTTCGTCATAAAATAGACAAAAGGTAATGGGCATGCAAATGTGGGGGCTTGTAAAACAATTTGAACGATTGCTACTCTTATCTGCCCTAATTATATCTACTGTATAAAGTGTCTATAATTAAAATCGTTGTTCTAATTAGCACATGTTATCTATACTATTACTGCTATGAAGGACGGTGTATCTGGTCTAATCTAAAGATCAATGCGCTAATTGGCACTTTCAAGCGTTATACAAGATCACTATTGTCTAACCAATGATATTAATATGATTAACTATTTGCCTACGGGACCCTGGTGAACGTCTGATATATAATATAGGAACATATAGGACAGCAAGTATTTGAGTATTACTTTAAGGGGATCTAGTGACATTGTCAAAATCGACAAATTAGCAGTTCTCACAATCCTTGTTGTTTATTTTATTACCAATATAAGCATGGAACAGGTTTACGTTTTTCTAAATTCCTCCTTCGTTATGAAGGTATTTATGATCCCTTGGAGACTTTCACCTGTGTATAAAGTTAATGCAATGAGTTATCAAATATCACTTTGCAGGTTCGGTCATTACTCAATCATATTCATGACATCCATTAAATATTGAATTTTCTCACATCACTCAGTGGACATATCGAATCGCAGAAATACGAATTGTATCAGCCCTTTATATTATTTGTTTGCGCAATTTGTCAACAGAGTTATTAGATCCCTTTAATCCTCACGGCATTGATCGGTTGACGCGTCTCGGGGTTTATTGCAAACGCACCTCACTAGCAATACAAACCCCGGGGAGATTGTGGTATTTTTTTTTTTTCAAAAACAAAAAAGTTATTTCAAAATGTCATTACATTTTACTTTGACATCCTGTTCCTTTTAATCACTGCAAAGACAATGCCTTATTTATCATTTCCTTTCGCCCCCCCCCCCCCCCCCCCCTCGTGATAGTCAATTGAATACTGGCTATACCATAGCATTCTTGCATCATAGGGTAAGGATTATGAGCCGTGGCTGGAGTCAAGACAATCGATATATAGGGGGACCCTCTGTAGTCGTATAGGCACAGTGGCCATGGTGGCGTAGTGGCGACTGATTAAGGGGGGGGGGGGGGGGGGCACGGGGGGGGGGGGGGGCACGGGGGGGGGGGCACATGAATCTTGGGGGCACACTCTGTGTATTTTGTTTTCTTCACAATCTTCACACTTATGTAGTTTGTATTGTATTGTTGGGATCTAGTAACTTTGATGACATGCGTAAATAGTGACGAATGGTGGATGAACATTTATTGTTGTGATCTGATATGTCCACTTATTAATGTGTGAACATTAACGTCAAATGGATATTATTTGGCCAAGTAATGAGCGAAAATGCAACGTGATATTAGCTAGCTCATTGCATTGACTTTCTGCACAGTTAAAACTTTCCAGTGGATAATTTGAAAATTCCGAACATTTCGATCAAAAATATCTCTATGCTTCCATTGGTAATATACGAATACAACCAGATATGAGAGATCCACAAGAGTTCTAAGCAAGCTTTGTGGATTTTGACAATGTTTAATTGATCCCTTTAAGGTAATTTTGGGAGGGTAGAGTGCCCCCGTGCCCCTGGCGTGCCCCCGCCCTCTTAGCTACGCCACTGCGAGGCGACTATAGTCAATAATAATGATGCTGGGATGATTGCTATCGCAAATAGCACGTGTGGTGATGCACATACACATGGCACCCACCTGCATTATAGCTGCCGACCATTTAACCATGCCGGTCACATAGGTCACATAAAGTTTAGCCTTTAGATTTAATTTATTTCTCATCGATTTGTCTACACTTCATTTATTTTTGTGTTTGAATTGGCGCCCGTCAAGACGGAAATAATCTGGAGGACCCCTCCGACAATTTTCTTATTTTATTTCATTGCAATGCATATTTTGTATGGAACTGTTGTCCGAAATTATATTCCGTGGCGTGATTCCTAACATTTGCCCGTGTTGAATAATAATTAAATGTATGCAGACTTTAAATGCACTATTTTATGGAAATTGTATAATATTTAAAGTAATTAAAAATGCAGTGCCCCCCCCCCCCCCCTGCCTCCTACGCCTTTGTTTCTGATAGGTGGATGAATGTCGATCGTGAGTGTTTGGATCACTGTCATGTCCAAATGCATAAGCGATCGAGGGTCAGGTAATTGCTACGGCAAATAAAATAACTAAATGAGAGTATATTATAGATGACCTCGAAACCCATTATACCCTGTGTCCTACTTGACGAAGTCAATAAAGCAATTAATTGTTGGCGACCTATATCTATGCAAATTGGAGTCTGGACAACGCATAGAGTTGTAACGACAGAACAGAGATACACATTCATATATATCATGTATATAGCGTAAGAAGAACAGCAACTTTACAATAATTATGAAGCCGTTTTTGTTTCTTCTCCTGTTTATGATATTGCAAGTTGACAAAGTATTTCTGAAATGCTTTATTAAACTATCATTCAATGTATAATGGCTTAGGCTGTGACCTAAAGAACATTTCTTTCCCATTCTGCTCATCCTCATAATTTCAATATGAACATTAATGATTTAACAAAAGAACGATGCAAATACATCACAGGATCTCAGACCTTCAGACACATGTATATCTATACTCCGCACAAAAAGAAACTGGACAATTATTTAAGACAACATATCTCATATTTGTTAAAGATAAAATATAAGTTATTGTATATCAACTTAAAGATAAAATAACCCTCTTCGATATTAGCATAGAATCCAGGAGAAATCATTCATGCATTTTCATCAAAATGTAACACAATGGGGAATTCCATGGCTAAGGTTTATTCGTCGAAACTACAGTTTGTGCTCTTATTTCAGCATGAAACTTGGTATAAAATTTTCTCAAGAATTCTACCGTAGTCCAAAGATCTTAAAAATCTTATGTCATCTTGGTCAACCATTTGGGCAGTCTCTAACGTGTCACTTCTCTAGGTAACTATAGTTGAAATTTCAAGGGACACATGAAACAGACAAGCTTTATGCCTAAAAAACAGACCAATATGTTGATGTTCTAATAACCTGGCCCTGTTTTATTGGAAAATGTGTATTTTTCGTGTTTGTTTATGACAATAAGGTTGAATGGTGTCATAAAAGACTTGCCCCGCACATCTTGTTTCAATCAAGACGCTTACTCATTGCAGTCGAATGGTGCGGCCATCCATTGTTTTTGCTATTTTTGAAAACAGACCTTGCTATTGTTAACTGATCATAGCAGTTCATGCATGAACGATTACACCTTTAATTTATATTCTGCCTGTAGAAGACTAAATTTCCTTTAATTTGATATATGATAATGTACACGCTGTCGCACATAAATATTAAATATTTCAACTGAAACAAGTGTCCAGTTTCTTTTTGTGCGGAGTATATTATAACATGATTATTATTGCAAGAACCAATTTGAACATGGAGTACATTACAAATTCGCTTCATAAATACATAACAGTGGAACCTCGTAAGGTTCCATGTTATAATTATCAGGGTTTAAGAACAAAATACAAAAGGATACCTCGCTATACATGACAACTGTTATAAACATTATACATGTATATGATAGACATATTTTTGTTTTATCAGCGCTCATCCTAGATAGGTTCAACTGTCGTATAATCATTGTATCCCGCATCTTGTAAAATCCCCCGTGTTGATCTTGGCACATGGTTATCCATTTGTACTCTAAATCCATTTATGACAATGTAATGCGTGTTTGACTTCGCTGATCCTAAGTGTAAGTAATAGTGACACGTTGGGGGGTTATTTATCACGGCGCCCGCTCGAGATCAAGAGACTTCCCGGACCAAAATGGAAACCAAGAGGACCTCACATCTCAAATTATGAGTGGATAAGTGCACGCACTCGATGTCCGCTGCTAAGATTACCCATCTTTCGTTTTTGTAATATCAGACTGCATTTATTTTTAAATTGACAAGATTAAAGCTTCTACCGACCTTATTTATTAGCCATGTTATAGCTGCTAAGCTTTCGTCCCCTCCAAGATGACTTTATCAGGCCAAGTGAACTGTGAACACACTGTGAAATTGCTGAGATACACAGTGTGAGCGCACCGTTTTACACACTGTGAACGCAGGCAATTTCACACTGTGGCGATAGTGCCTAGGGTTGTCACACTTTGAAAACGTTTTAATTAAACATTGTGGTTCACACTGCGAAACACAGTGTGTTCACACTGTGGCTGAGAGTGATCTTATCGCCAGGGTTGGTATGTTGCACTGCGATAATAAACTCGAGCGAAAAGGGGTGACAAAATCGCTCTCAATGCAACATAATAGTTTACCAAGAAGAAGAAAAAAACGGCCGGAGTAGAAGAAGTGTCTTGGCTTGATAAAGTCACCAGAAGGGGACGAAAGCTTGTCAGGTAATAAATAAGGTATGTAAAAGCTTTAATCTGGTAATATTTAATACCCCAACCAATGAAGGTGTGTACTTAACACATCACGCATTTCGTGCAAAAACAAACAGATCGACGGTAAAGTTAACTTCGAGCCTCAGAAAGCCTGCATGCATGGGGTTATGAAGAAAAAAATAGCGCAAACTTGAATTAATCACTGTACGATGATGAAGCAGGGTGAGAGGTTTTTTTTTCAAAATCCCCGGATGACTTGTCATGCTCTTCACTTGAAATTGCTGGTTTTTACCAATTACTAGTGACACGCATTAGTCTATAATTTTCATCCAAATCGACACCTTACATTGATTTCAAAGAAAAAAAAGGGGGGGGGGGGGTCAGACAAAATTCAGTTAATACATTTTAGGCTTATTATGACGTACAGTAAACAATTTGAACACTTTTAGCTTACTAGTATAAGTAATCCGTTATAAATGTTTGAATGTTTATATCAACATTTCTACCGAGCCATGGTTGTGACATTGATAGTTTGCTCTGTGTTGTCCATGTTATACCAAATGTACAAAACATATTTTGGGAAATAGACGCTTTCTCTATCACTGCAGAGTAAGGTGGGAATACAGTTAGCTAAAGGATAACGACCGTGTTGTATTATTTTCACACCATATACGGGCGCAACAATGAGGATAATTATAATATTTAGGCACATAATGATTGCAGAATACTGAATATTGAGTAGCGGTGGCGTAGAGGCGCAGAGGGGAGTGGCTTGAGGGCACTCCAATAACATGTTTCAAATAATTAAAAATGAAATGAGTTATGGGGATGGGGGTAAAGTAATACATTAATGATTAAGCATCCCCCCCCCCCCCCCCCCCGCCGTGATTGTGCCCATGATACGCTACAAGTGAGTACATGCGTTGTATGAAAATAATTATTAAACAACAACTGTATTACGACGACATGAATGAGTCAGGAAATAAATCATATGAAACGAGACGCGACGCGCACAAGACATAATGGCATATTGATTAATTTACAGAGTCGGGTGAATACCCTGCATAATGTAGTATATAATACTGATAGATTAATAAAGTTCTTGATTACGTCTGTATAATTCATACACGTTTGATTATTTAACCATGAATGATTTTCCAGCTAGCTGGTTATCCCCGCGGCACATCCACCCACCCACAATCACAATCCTCAATTTACATTGTGGTTATTATAATCAGTCAATGTTGTTTACGTATAATTATTGAGCTGAGTCATATAGCGGGTTCAAATTGACTTCCGCTGTGCCATGTTAAACCAAGGAGGTATTAGCTTCCTTGGTTTAACGTGATCCATTCACCTTATACGGTGTTTTTTTTCTTCCAAAAAAGTGATATTTGCGACTTGAACCATAATAAATAATTATGATACCAACATTATTGTAAGATTCTTTTGAATGATGTGTGAGCGTTCAGTAGAAAAGGACCACTGTTTATGAAGTGAAAAAAAGTAAAAGAAGTAAAATTTGATAGAAGATTTGATCACCTTTATTCTGCCAATCGATTATGACTGCAATTGAATAGCGTTCCTGGAACGAGTTTTATCAAATAATAAAAGGGAGACATTTTCATAAATCAAAGCCCATTTCATTATTCTGTTACCAAAAGCCATACAACAAGGTACAATAAATAATTATGTGAAAGCTTCAATTGATTTTAATTACAATTGACTATTAAAGTTAATAATCGATCACTTTAATTGAATCCCTATATAAAGTAGTTTACATGTAAATGGTCTATAAAGACCACCTGATCAAAACAATTAGTACGGAAAGTGGATGCAGAGAGGCGGCAACGATTTATATGATGAAACGATTTCCTATCTCTATTTTGTTTTCTCGAATGTTAGGTATGTAGAACCAATGATCATCGGGAACAAACCAAAACACGATTATATAGTGTTTGCAGTGGATCAAATCAGGACAGACACCGACGTATAATGGTAATTAATTACACACATTAGTGTTTATGTAATTACATTCTGTGGCGACCATGATATGTGATGTTACCATTTTGTTGAAAACTTGAAGCCCTTGTTAAATGGTAATTACCATCGGAGTGCTTTCGGTCATATTATGCTGGCCCAATTTATTATATTAATATTTTATTTATATCTATTTATAACACATTCGTTACCGGAACCTGGTATGACATGTATTAAGTATGTGATGATTAAATTAACTCGTAGTCAATAGGTAAATTTTCTTTTCTTTTGGAGGCTTTGTTCGTTCATATAATCATTCAGCCCAAACTGATCTGTCACCATGGTTACCCTGAATTTTGTTCTGGCTAGTTTGCAAGCAAACGCAATCAAACTAATGTTTTTTTTTTGCACATGACAACCATTTCAACCACAGCATATTGGGAACGAAAATATTTACTTCTCATTGACTTTAAAGGGATCTAGTAACTTTGTTGACATGTGCACAAGTGATAAATGGTTGGTACAATGTATAGTGTTGTTATCTGATATGTCCACAGGGAATTTGTGTGAAATTTTCAAGTCAAATGGACGTTGTATGGCCGAGTAATGAGCAAACATGCAAAGTGATATTCACTGAGTCCCTTTAAGGACAAGTAGTAAACAGAATTGGAAAACAACCAAACTAACGTTTTTGAACATAACAACAACATCACCAAGTACATTTCAGGCATGTCGCACATCATGATAATTGAGAACGAAAATAATAACTCTCATCGAATTTAAGGACAAGTACAGACTAAATTGGAAAACATACAAGCTAAGCTTCTATAGAGGTTCAGACGAGGCCATCTGATATAATCGATGAAGAAATTATGATGCAGCGGCGCAGTGTGGTTTGGCTGATTATATAGGGATCACATTCAATGTAATCCTTCTACAGTTTTTACCAATTTAACATTGATTTAACCACGATGTTTTTAACTATTGTTGTCGAAATGTTGGCGGGGACCACTTAGCTACGCCTATTACTGAAGCAGCTCTTGATGTTATTGCCGTGCAATGAATTATGTAGGATTGTGTACAATCCCGAATGGAATAATATGCATATACAATCTAATATAGAACAACAACAGAGTCAGATAGTGAAAAAGTGATCATCATTATCATTGAAATAACTAAAAGTAGGCCATCATGATCAAGTATATATAATGGCATCATTTGAAACAAAATATATGACCTCATTTTTTTAATATTTGGAATAGTCTACCTGGCTCAACAAACGTGCAAATACGAAGGTTAACCCCCCCCCCCCCCCCCTCCCCCCGGTTTTAAAGATACTGTCCGCCTTTTGCAAGTCAAAACTCAAAAGTTGCGAGATTATTGTCTTAGTATGATATCAAATATTATTTAAGAGGTATAGTCTGAGAAGATTATGACTAAGGAAACATCTTATGGTGGAATTATATTGATTTTGAAAATAAACGGTCGCCGCGACCGTTTAATTTTACTAGCATCTGCAGACCCTTTATTATATTTTGTGTTTGTTCAAAATCCAAATATTAAATTTATTTTGGTTAACCGCAATCAAAGTGATTCAATCAGATTTTGTGATTTAACAGGTCGATCTTTCTTTTAACTTGGTAAAATGATAACAAATAATCCATAATACATAGATTCAGAATAGAAAGGAAGTTAGAATGAGAGTAAAGCCCGGCGCAGACAGAGCCGACTCGACCCGATCCGATTGGTTTCAATCAGCCTAGAGTTGGGCCCGGTAAGTCGGAGCAGATTTATCTTGTTGAATCGGCCCCAACTGGCATCCGACTGTCTCTCGACTGGCAAAATGTGTGTCGCGAGGCACTGAAAACTGAGCCGATCGGAATGACAACCAGTCGAGTCGGCTCTGTCTGCGCCGGGCATTATATAGGCCACCGCACACAGAGCCGACTCGACCCGATCCGACTAGTTTTCAGTCAGGCTAGAATCGGTTTCGCTCAGCCGGAGCCGATTCAACATGTTGAATCGGCCTCGAATGATCTCCGAATGGCTCTTTACCGGCAAAACAGAAGTCCGGAGTTAAACCGACTAAAATCAGTCGGATCGGGTCGAGTCGGCTCTGTGTGCGGGGGGATTTAAGCCCGGCGCAGACAGAGCCGACTCGACCCGACCCGACTGGTTTCAATCAGGCTAGAGTTGGGCCCGGTCGGTCGGAGCAGATTTATCTTGTTGAATCGGCCCCAACTGAGCCGATCGGAATGACAACCAGTCGAGTCGGCTCTGTCTGCGCCGGGCATTAGACTACATAGCGATGGTTTTGCTTGTATCATTGGGATTCTGCACTATTGTGAACTTTAAAATGTCACTAACTGGATGTGTATTGTATCCTTGTGGTTTATGGAATGTTTTACTGACTTTAAATAAAGCTGATGAAGAAGGAAACTATCTTTAATGAGCCCTCATGAATAACTACAATTATACTGATTGAAGATATAGCCTTGCTGATGATCAGAGTGGAGATATCAATTTGAGATCTCTTCAGAGTCATCCTCCAGATGCTTGTGCCCCTCTTCCCCTTCTTCTCTTCTTCATCTGGTCATCATTCGTCTTCTTCTTCTTCTTCTCCTCATCTCCTTCTTCACTTTCTTCTTCTTCTTCTTTTTCATCTTTGTTTAATCTTTTGATCATCATCATCATCATCATCATCATCGTCGTCATCATCATCATCATCATCATCATCATCATCTCCATCGTCATCATTGTCGTCATCGTCATCATTGTCATTATCGTCATAATCGTCATTATCGTCATCATCGTCATCATCAACATCATCATCATCATTATCATTATCACCATCATCATCATCATCATCGTCATCATTGTCGTCATCGTCATCATTGTCATTATCGTCATAATCGTCATTATCGTCATCATCGTCATCATCATTATCATTATCACCATCATCATCATCATCATCATCATCATCATCATCATCATCATCTTTATCATCATCATTATTATCGTCATCATCGTCATCATCATCAACTTCCTCATCATCGACATCATCATCATCATCATCATCATCATCATCATCATCATCATCATCATCATCATCATCTTCATCATCATCATCATCATCATCATCATCATCATCATCATCATCATCATCATCATCATCATCATCATCATCATCATCATCATAATCTCCTGTGTTGTTATAATAAATAATGGTAACTCACGTGTGATTCTGGAACAGTTTTAAAATCAAGGTAAATACGATACTACAGTCAGAATTAACCGACTCTACGTGGGCATGGTGGGTTTACTTTTATATCGAACTTTATAATTATACTCTACCCCATTTCGAGCGAATACAACCGACCATCGAGCGGATTATAGAGACTGATTTTTGATCTAATACGATACACTGTGTGACGGGCATCATGATACCCCAGTTCTAATCATTTCGTCATATTACTCACAGAAAAGTGAAACCAAACCAAATTTAATTTGATATGTATTATCCATAGAGCCTCCCAAATCTAGATTGTATTGTAATAGGCGCCAAAACGTATATTATTGTATAATGCTTGGCGTAAGTAAAGACTCATTTAGGCATGACCCACCGTTGGTTCACTGCATGGGTATATGAACCTGCTGTATACGTGATGTTGTCTATATAGTGGCAGTCATATTAATTTCACGCAACATCCCATTCACCCATCCAGTCTTCTGAATTCAACCTGTCACGTTACATTTTGCCATTTAATGTTGACATTTTCGAATACTTTTTTTTTGCGTGAGGCGTGAATGCGATTTGTTTCTCGTCGATTTGACCAACCTGTATATTTTGCAATGAAGTTTATTTTCGAATACTTGTTTTTTGTCGGGGGCGTGTATGTGATTAATTTTTCGTCAAATTGATCCCGCACCTTTTTATTTTGCAATATAATTTATTTCCGAATACATTTCTTTTTTTCGTGAGGCGTAAATATAACAAATGTTACCGTAATTTGTTCCCAGGAATAAGTATCAATAGGAATCAGTGATAAGCCTTTATAGTTATGTATATATTTATTTTTCGAGATGAAACAAATTCGTGAGGCGTGAATGTGATTTGTTTCTCGACAAATGTATCAAGGTTCGCCGTATTTCTTTCAAGGAATAATTGTCAACATGAATCAGAGATTTCCCTTTATATTTTGCGATATAATTTATTTGTGAGAACAATGAAATCGTGAGGCGTGAATGTGATATGTTTCCTAAGATAATTTACTAATTTCTACAGTTATTTCTTTCCATGCATAAGTATCAACAGGAATAAGTGATCAACCGTCATATTTTTATTTTTTTTATTTTTTATTTTTTTTTTAGGTTTATTAAAATACTGCCATCGCGGTCAAGAGACCGAATTGCGGCCAGTTTACATGTAAATACAAACAAAGATAAACATAATGCAAATAATTACATAAGTACATATCTATTACAAATTGAAATATTAGTAAAAATTGGTTGATTCAATTATTCATTATAAGAATATTACATAAATGTATGAAGTAAAATTTTGAAAGGTAATTCATTTTCGAGAAGAACAAAATTCGTGAAGCGTGGATGTGATTGGTTTCTTGAGAAAATGTTCAACTTTAACACTTATATAAGTATCAACACTGTCTTATAAGTATCAACTTATATGTATCAACAGGTATAAGTGATCAACGGTCATATTTCGCGCACTGTAATTCATTTTCGAGAAAAACAAAATCGTGAAGCGTGAATGTGATTTGTTTTTCGAGAAATATATCAAGTTACACCCTAATTTCTTTCCAGGAAAAGGTACGAGTGAGGGCGGTGATCTAAACCATTGGGACCATTGGCACAGGACCAGTGGCATATAGTTACGGGGATGGTGCACACGCCCCCCCCCCCCCCCCCCCATAATAATTTGACAAAACAGTAGAAACGTAAGGGGCTCTTTTTTGAGAAAAAAATTAATACAAATGAAAAGGTATATATATATAAACAATTAAAAATAGTAAGACCACGCTACGCCACTGCTTGGCACAAGCCACTTGAGTTGCGCTTATCGCAGCTCGCTCTGTCGAGATGAAAAGGCGAGACATCAATCTCATCTGAAGACTCATCAATTATAAAAAATCTTTTTAGCCTCCTTACCCAGCACTCCATACTCCAATCCACCCCTCTCATAAATGCTGCTCCTCTCTCTCTCTATCTATTTTTCTGATTCTCCCCTCCTCTCTTGTCGCCTTTCTCGTTACCTGTTTGGTATTGTTTTCTCTCCCTGTAGTTCTTTTAGAAATAGTTTTCTGTTCGTCTTCTTTTCTTTTTCTTTTTTTTACTGAAAACTCAATTATCCAATTCCTAAGCGTTTTATATTTTTCATCCGACATATCCGTGTTAGAAATCCATCCCGCAAAAAAAAAAAAATGAAAACTGCGATTCTCGGATTGCTAGACCGATGCTCTACAAACAGAGCTATACAGAAATCCTTATATAGGTAATTGTTGAATTATTGATTTAACAAAACATCACATTCACAAGTTTTTATAAATATGTTCCTGTTATAGAGAGCGCCTTCTTGTGTTGTAACGGCTGATTTTTAAAATGATAACAGCCTTCTATAATCTTGGTATAGTTATAACTATTGGTTTGCATTGATATGATGCAAGTTTTGGTTACAAAATTTCAGTTTGACAAGAACTAAATCTAAGAAATAAAGAAGTTCTGCGTAAGAAGATGCTTTTACAATAAGTATTCGCCCATAAGGCTTTATTTCTAATCTTGTTTTGTTTCTGAGAAAATAAAGAACAAACGTTGGTAGGACTCGAAAGGGTAAGGATTCGCATTTGAATAAGCAATCATTTATTTGTTAAATTAAAAAAAACCCTGATTTTCAGACAACGCTCGAGGAGAACTAGATTAAATGTCACTAGACGAATGGGAGTTGCTGTTAATCCGATTTGTTAGCTTCTTAACTCCGCATCTGCTTATACGACTCGGGAGAAATGTGTCACGTGTGTTAATGGCAGATTCTTTCTTTTGCAAGCATCTTCAACTTCAGTAAAGCATTCCATGAACCACAAGGATACTATAATACGTACATCAGGTTGGTAAATTTAAAATGTCATTGGGTCTGAAGTTGATAGGCCAATTGAACGATCGTAGCGATAATTGATTACATCAAGATCTATACAGATTATGTTAAATTTAATTCCACTGCAAATGTATTTCAAGTTCTACTCTTCTCAAACTAGCTCTTAAAGTGTAAGTAAGTGTAAGTAATGTTATTCTATATAAGACAATTATCTCGCAATTTATTTTTCGCTAGCAAAAGGAGGACGATATCTTTAACTAAATAATCCAGCTTAGTACCCTTTTAAGTAGGAATCACGACGTTTCTTTAGCGCATTATCGAAGATCATTTCCCGAGGTAAAACTTGTCATTGGAATTGTAAAATCTCGCCCTACTACCTGATACCATGGAAGATACATACCGTAGGCCCACGGGGGATGTTGATGACGTGTAAGAAGACAATACACGATGTTAAAGGATAAGGGTCCCGTTGCAGAAAGAGATGCAATCGATTGTAAAGTTGCAACTAATTGTAAGTCCGATCATGTGACTAAATGCGCACTTCTGATTGGTTCATATGCGCAATTTTTCTGACTTGCAATTAATTGCAACTTTGCAATTGAGTGCATCTCTTTCTCCAATGGGACCCTGGTAACCATGTTGTCCTATGCAACAACAACAAAATACAGTAGCGTAACGTGGTCGAACTAATTGGTGGACACGCTTACCATTGGGGGTGGGGGGGGGGGGGGGGGGGCACACCTTGGCCCCGTTGCAGAAAGAGATACAATCGATTAATTCTAAGTCGGACAATTTGCGCAATTCAACCAATCATATTTGCACATTTTAGTCACATGACCTGACTTACAATTAATTGTAACTTACAATCGATTGAATCTCTTTGTGCAACGGGGCCATTATGTATTACTTTATTTTGTTCCAGATGTTCCCCTTGTGTTTTTATTTTATTATTGTTGTGATATGGATGTGGATGTGGTGTTGCAAGATAGGTAGAACGCGCGCTTTCCAATCGTGAGATCCCGAGTTCGAACCCAGTGTATGCCCATCGCATTTGCCCTTCAGCAAGACAATTAATCCACATTGCTGATCTCTACCCAGGTGTATAAATGGGGACCCGGTAGGAGGTGAACGCCTTTATGTAAACGACCTTCTCAATGCCTATGAGCCACTTGGAAGGAATTCTCCCCAGGGAGTGGAGATGTTGCACACAACGTGTGCTGGTTTGCATTGTATTATATGACCGGGGTAATTATCATTGTAAAGCGCTTAGAGATGATTATCAATCATATTAGGCGCTATATAAATCGAAACATTATTATTATTATAATTACAATTTTAAACAATGTTTGGGGGGGGGGGGAACTCACTCAACTGACAAGAGCTTCATCCACACGGCAGTCACTGTGTGGACTAGCCTATACCAGAGAATGTAGTTAGAAATATCCACGATGTCAGCGGAGCTCAATCCTTCAAGAGTCGAGTGCCTCAGCACATTCTGCAGTTGGCATCACGTAGCTGAAAGGGGCTCTCTCTAATATTCTTAAGCTGCTGTGAACCGTTGACTGACCCATGAGGATGTCTTACATAGTGCAATAAATGTAATGTCTATAACATTTGAGTTTGACCTGTGCCTTGCATTTTGGAATATTTTTCACTATAGCGTATTATAAAAACAACAGTTTATATCAATTAGCATATTAGGTATACAATGATACGGTCAACAATAATGACAGGAAAATACATCAATAATTGATTGATAAAAGGGGCACTTGTGTACTGTAAACGGATGCAAGAAGCTCTATGCAGGGATATGGGAGTTTCTTTCCATGCTCTATGTAATATTACAAACAAAATATATAATATATGCATTGAGCCGTGGGTAAACCTCGTCAGTCCCTTAAGGCTTATTTAGCAGGTCAGTTCCGTGTTATCATCTGACTAACTTCCACGGGAACAAATCCCCCTTTCAATCATACCTTAATACCATGTAGGCAAGCGGAGGGGTGCAGCTGGTCATATTCCTCACTGACCGCGGCGGATTCAGTTACTTGAGCGCAGGAATATTATTTTTGGTATAATATTTCTTCTTTTTTCATTTCAAAGATTTTGTTCTGCAATCAATATACAAGTTACAACAAAAATGGATAATGATATAAAACAAAAATGATATGCATTTCAATTACAGTATGCAAACAAAACAGTCATATAGAACGAAGATGCTTTTAAATGGGCCAATACGTGTATAAACAAAGAAAGCAGAAGGTCGCCGTTATAAGCAAAAACTTGAGCGGACGGTCATTTCGCAAGTGATCTGACCCTGGTCAGTACCTGTGGTCAGTCTCCAGTTGCCCACGATTACTCGGAATCAACTGGGGGTAAATAAATCATGACACATATTGATTCCGAATCGCTCGATATCCCCCTTCAGGCATTTCGTCGATATTGATTGTAGTTTCAGAAAATCAAACTCGATAGTTCATATAATTTTTGAACAAATTTTGTA
>JBAMJV010004609.1:0-60665 GCA_037951105.1 Echinarachnius parma | reverse complement strand
CCTTTACAATCCTAGGGCTACCAACACAGAGTATAGCAGTAATAGCCCAGCATTGAATGGGTTTCACCTTACTCTTATAGTCAATATAATAGTGAACCAGGTTCTTTCACGTACATTAAGATGTAAATTTCACATAAGGGACCTCGGTCCCTTGAGACCTAACCTCAATTTAACGTCCTACCCAAGGGACATAATGTTTTAGAACCCTTCGTGTCCATGCAGGGAAGATGATTGAGGCACGTTAACACACATCGTGGGTCAACTCAAATATAATTATATGCCATCAACAGTAATGCTATACATCATGCCCTCATTTTTAGTCCTTGCAAACGATCCATTTCTGACATTTTTTGTATTAAAACAAAGTACAGTGTGTCTCAAAAAGAATGATATATAGAGTATCGTTTTAAGGTATAAAGTTATTTTGAAATATATATATATATATTTGGTGTCATATTAAAGAAAAGAAATCGGGCTTCCTGATGGTTTTTAATTCAGCTTAATTGGGTTTGTCAGCCGTGAGATAATATGATCGTTTGTTTGCAAAACACAAAAATCCCCTTTGTGCCATAAGTTCTGTACATTACATGACTTACCAAAATGTAATTATTTTCAGAGCAAAAACAAAAAGTAGCAAGGTCAATTTGGAAGAACTCTATCCAGAAAACTTGCTTTTTAGGGAGAAATTTGTAATAAATATTGTAAATAAAAAAGTACTCTAGCCATTTATTGCATCGTTAATATACCATAATAATTAGTGAGAATACCAAATGTGCACAACGAATGTCCATCGCCATTTTAAGTGCAAATAAGCAAATCGGCACAAATTGGTTTTTGTATATTTGTATATACAATCGGACATAATTCGAGATCCACTGAAGGGAAATATGTCATACAAGAAGCATCTGAAAACACAACTCGTCCCCTTATTTTCATATTATCATATTTTAATAATTGTTTTCCTGACTGTACTATTCTTTTTGAGACATACTGTAAATATTGGGTTATAGAACTATAAAACGGTTGATCCGTTCTTGGAAGGCATATCAACATCTTTTGACGTAATGAAATATTTGTAAGAACGAAAAGAAAACACCATCAAAATATAGTACAGAATCAAACAAAAAGAATGCTGGCGTGCTGTACATGCACATATTATACTATGCAACCGACAGGGAATATGGCGTCTTTTCTGGCAAATCAAATGATCAAATTTGATTGTCTTTGACGTTGACTGTGACGTCAGGATGTAAGACCCAGATGGCCATGGACTCGATCAAACCAGCATTATCCACGTCTTTTCTTTTATTAGAATATCTATTTTTTATTGGTTTAGAGATAATGTAGAGCGCTGCATGAAACCAAAGTATATTCCGAGCAGTCAGTGAAGCTCAGGCGTACCTGTAAATTCATAAAGCAACATATTGAAAACCGCTCAGCGTTGTGCGGGTATATAAGTCATGTATAGGAATAGAGTTGTATATAACTCTACATGTATGTATGCCATCTACCACTGTGACCCCTACATACAGGCACGATAATATTTATAATAATGATAATACGACTACTACCAATAATAATAATAATAATAATGATAATAATAATGAATAATAATATTAGTAAAAAAAATAAAATAAAATAGTAATAATAATATTAGTACTAATAATCATCGTCATCATCATCATAATAATAATACCACTAATACTAATAATACATTCATGCATGATGCACTGATAAATGCAAGTGCTTGGATTAAGATTTGCAAACAAATAATATAATTTTGCTCGTAAACATCCTATGGATGTACTATGAAGTGAAAGGTCGAACTTTTTGATGAAATTGCCGAAACATCCATTTTCACCAACTATAAATAAGGGATGTATGCCTCTAAGAAATAAGATAAAGATAAAAATAAAAATGGCAAAGACGAGCTCCAAATAGTAGGGGTTAATCGTGGTCAAGCCAGGCACCGTTTTCTCCTGTGATATATTGTACTACTAAAGAGAATGCACACAAAATTAAAATGACTTAAAGGAGAATTCCGGACGATTTATAAAAAAAATACAGTATATTGGAAATAAATCTAGGGATTTGCTTGAATATTTTCAGGATTTTACTCACTTTGGTTGATTTCTAAGAGATTTTTCCAATGTCATTAACTCTGAGGAAATAATTAAATTTACCGCACACAATCATGAGACCCTTACGTAGAACCCTCACTTTGCTCAATGTCTTGAGTAGGCTTGAATCCGGTGCCACTGCATTGTGATCACTGCATGTGTCATTCATAATAGCCGGTCATGCAGAGCCAGCAAATTCAATAACCACGTTTACAGAACTTTGTGTCTATTCAAATTCCAATGAAAGCCAAACGTGTTACAATATCGGGCAGGTAAGTATTTTCAAACGGTTCAACAATGCAGTAATGCTCAAAGGCACGGTCAGTGGCGCAGCGTGGACTAAACTATTCATGATCAAGCATTGTATTGGTCCGATCAAAAGAACACATTCGCTGCAGTGTAAAAACATAGATAGGCGCATAGTGAGGGTCGCACGTCACAAATTGGTGCATTGTGGGATAGAACAAGGTCGCTCGCGAATTTGTGTCATTAGAATTTCAAAACCAATTATAAGAACCCACAATCATACTTTTGTTCATACAAAATTGTGTTTATTGACCTAGAATATCTGTCTTTCAATCATTAGAAGCTTGAAATCGTATGGAAGTCCACTTTAAGACAAACAAATATTTGGCTGCTATTAAATTCATAAAAGTGAAGGTTTGAATAATGTTGGCGGGTCCTAGACAAGTATATACAGCAAGAGAAACCTCATATTCATGCTCAGCGAGCGAAGTCTACGCCTATGTTACCATACTGGCTTTATTTAGGCGCTAAAAGTTAAGACGATGGGTTTTTAAAGGGGTAGTACAGTTTTGGTAAGGCTGAATTTTAGTAACCAAACCTGGACAGTAACATTATAAACTAATAGTTATAACTCCACCATGCATGCTCGAAAGGTATACAAAATTACAAACGACTAAGTAAAAAGCCCATTATCATTCAAAAAGAGCCATTAAAACACAAGAGGGCGCTCTATAAAAAGGCATTGGTTTTAACCATTTTTCATACAAAATTATGCATGTGATGTTTTATTGAAATCATGATTAAATAGAGAGATCATCAACAACTAATTAAAAAACGCTTTTGAACATTTTTGAAAAAGTGTATGCATTTTTAATAAAAAAAAAAAAAATTCATCTAATTATTTGGGCCCCAAATAATTATAAGATCAGATATATTTATTGATATTTCAGCCGTTTCTGGACCGATTTTGACCAAATAAAGTTTATTCTGCCATTAAAATTGCATGTTCTCTCAAATTCGACACTCAGTTTGTCATTACCTCACAAAAAAATTGTGATGTGCAGCGCCCTCTCTACCAAAACTAAACTACCTCTTTAATAGTAACTTCCAATAATGTGCTCACAAAGCCGTAAATATTGGAAGCGTCATGCGTGAGGCAATGCATGCTCGGCTTGAAAAGGCTATGAGTACTATAAAACATACTACAATCGTTATAGTACCAAGGCATACCAGGCTTGAAAGGGCTTGGAGTACTATAGTAAACATTTGTCCTCGGACTTCAAACCCACGGGATACCAGGCCCGCCCCCGCGGCCCGTCTGCTGGCTGGATTGCTGTCTGGCTGGTTGGCAAACATTTGTTGATCATTATACATGCAGCACGCACATAATGATTTACTGTATTGTATGTCTAGGCCAAGAGGAATGTGCATATCCTATGTGCATGATATACAACGTGTTTATTATACCAATGTAAAAATCAATAACAAGACCTATAGAATGTGTTTGTAAACAAAGCTAAATATGCAATATGCCTGATCATTCCTGCCATTCCAATGAATGGGTTGCGTAACTGAGGTACAGTACCTTATAATCATGCTGGACGTGGTGTGGCAAGAGTGTGGCAAGATTGGTAGAGCGCGTGCTTTCCAATCGTGAGATCCCGAGTTCGAACCCAGCGTATGCCCATCGCGTTTGTCCTTCAGCAATCCACTATTGCTGCTCTCTACCCAGGTGTATAAATGGGGACCCGGTAGGAGTGGAACGTGTATGCAATTGTACTTGTATACCGTTAAGTGCGCCATATGGCTTCCAGAATGCATTGCTCCCAAGGGAGCAGAGAGTGCACGTCATGTGCGGATTGATTGTGAGTGTGTCCGATGACCGGGGTAATAATATTGTAAAGCGCTTAGAGATGATTATCAATCATATTAGGCGCTATATAAATCGAAACATTATTTATTATTATTATGCTCAGCTTGACACAACGAGTTTACTTTCACTCGTTTGCTTACTCCCTGAACAGGGCAGGGCGGAAGATCGTTGACAATTTGATGGATAAAATAATGCGTAAATATTGGATAAAATGTGTCACATCAATTCTATCCATGGTATGTGTTTTCTTCTTCCTTTGTAGCATGCAGGATGGGAGACCATTGTTTTATTCATGGCCTTTTACGTTTATGTTTGATTATTTCTTGCAATTCATTAAAAAACAGTAATAAGTCAAAGCTGTATTGGGCCACTTTATACTTGTATAATTATATTACAATACAAATATTAAAAAAATACACGCATATCTTATCTTGTTATCTCTATCTTCTTACAAAGTGTGTACATTTTGTGTGTATTTTGATATGTCAACTCATTGTAAAATGTAACCAGTGGAAAACAATTTTCTATGTAATGATCATGGACATAATAAACTTCAATTCAATTCAATAAAATTATACATTTAGTCCAACATATTGCCTGCTTTGCATAACATGTGATGAATACTTTAAAGAGTTTTATAAAGTTCAGCAAAATTTGCATTACGGAATTGCTATGGAAACACGGTTAAAACAAACAAGAACATAAATAAATGTTGCCTTTTTCTTCCCTTAGTGTATATTTCCTCTGTTTATGTTTATATTTACTACTTCCCTATAGATACTAAGAAATTTGTATTTAGACAATAATTGTGGTGAACTCGAACTTGTATTAAGTAAACTGAGAATGTTATTATCGCGACACAATAGAAAAACAAACTATAAAATACTATGGCAACGGGCACGGGATTTAATGGGAATAACATTCCTTCCAGCCACAGCCCGTGAACAAAGGTTAGTACATACCATTTTTGGTGAACCCTGGTACCACCGCTTTCATAATCAACAAACACTGAACATTAAAGGGATCTAGTACCGTTGTCAACAATCCGCAAAACTTACCTCGAGCTCTATAGCGGTTGTCCCATACAGTATCTCGTATTCGCATTATCAAAAGAAGGATGAAACCTGTTACGGTTGTTCAAATTTCGATATTGTTCTAAAGATTTTTATGACTGTTGTGTTCGAATTCGACATTATCCACTAGAGACTTTAAACTGCGTAAGGGAGTTAGCGCAATGAGTTAGCAAATATCACTGCAGTTCTGCTCACTATAATCAGTGTCATAATATGACATTCATTTACCATGTAATTTGTACACCTAACTCAGTGGACATAATATTATCAGATTACAAAGATAAACATTTGATTTTATCAACCCTTAAATCTTGAGTGTTTGAACATGTCAAGACAGTTACTAGATCCCTTTAACAAACAGGGAAACAGGGAACTTTAAGTTCATTGAGAATAGGAACACTGCTGCCTTGGACTTTGGACTCGGAACTATGACGTCAAAACCTGGATGATCAGATTACGGGTCCAAAGATTCTGTTTACTTGACAATCAATGAATTGAAATAAATCCTTCCTTCCTTGGGTTTTAAACATTCATACAACAATATATAATTTGACAATGCAATGCATTATCCAACAAAAGGATAAAGTTTGCTATCAGCATATTTGAATAGGACCGAATTTTGTTACGATTTTACCTAACTACAGTAAACAGATCAAATTGAATCGACAAGTATTATCAATTTAAATAATGAAAAATGTACAAACAAATTATCTTTTTGACAGTCATTCGTAGTACATACTGGGTATTGTTTATTTTGCAACAAAATTTGAAACTTCAGGTTTGCATAAATCCTAACGATCAAAAGAAAAAAAATTATACGAATTACCAAACAGTTTTCAGTTTTCTAGAAAAAAGTTATGCAGAGATGTAGATCGTGTTAATATGTATTTTACTTCGAGCTCTATAGCGGTCGTCACATATCTCGTATTTGCATTATCAAAAGAAGGATGGAATTTCGTTCTAAAGATATTTATGACGGTTGTGTTCGAATTCGACATTATCCACTAGAGACTTTAAACTGCGTAACGAGTTAGTTCAATGAGTTAGCAAATATCACTGCAGTTCTGCTCACTATAATCAGTCATAATATGACATTCATTTCATTTACCATGTAATTTGTACACCTAACTCAGTGGACATAATATTATCAGATTACAAAAATACACATTTGATTTTATCAACCCTTCTTGAGTATTTGAACATGTCAAGACAGTTACTAGATCCCTTTAACAAACAGGGAAACGGGGAACATTGAAAAGAGGAAAACTGCTGCCTTGGACTTTGGACTCGGAACTATGACGTCAAAACCTGGATGATCAGATCACGGGTCCAAAGATTATGTTTACTTGACAATCACTGAATTGAACTGAATCCTTTTTAATACCGTCCACAACGATTCATACTTCCTTCCACTGGTTATAAACATTCATACAACAATATATAATTTGACAATGCAATGCATTATCCAACAAAAGATAAAGTTTGCTATCAGCATATTTGAATAGGACCGCATTTTTTACGATTTTACCTAACTACAGTAAACAGATCGAATTGAGTCAACAAGTATTATCAATTTAAATAATGAAAAATGTATAAACAAATTATCTTTTTGACAGTCATTCGTATCTAGTACAATCTGGGCATTGTTTGTTTTGCAACAAAATTTGAAACTTCAGGTTTGCATGAATCCTAACGATCAAAAGAGAAAAATGATACGAATTACCAAACAGTGTTATATAAAAAAAGTTATACAGAGATGTAGATCGTCTTAATATATATTTTACCTTAAGTATATAAAATATTCAATGATTAATTCTATTTTGTTTAAGGTGCATGCTCAAAATGGAAGATTTTTAAAATGACATCTGGGGAACTTTATAATGCAAAATCGCTTAACTAGATATTACGGTTCTGGGTCCCGTTGCAGAAAGACTTGCAATCGATTGTAAAGTTGCAATTAATTGCAAGTCAGAAAATTTACGCATTTTAACTAATCAGAAGTGCGCATTTAGTCACATGATCGGACTTACAATCAATAATTGCAACTTTGCAATCGATTGCATCTCTCTCTGCAACGGGGCCCAGGTCAAAACTGAATTAGTAACTAACCTTATAACCGACAATGCTTGAATGGTAGGAAGCATAATTATTAATGGCTAAGTTAGAAGGTTGTTTTCAGGGGTTAGGGCTGACAATTTGTTCGTGAATCTATCTACTAAAATTAATTCGTGTATAACTAAAGTTTCATGTTATCTATCCCACTGAAATAGGATTCCGGCATGATACCCAAAACGAAGATAACATTGACTGTTTAAGATGAAATAAAGATATATTCGACAAAACAAGCAATCGAATGAAACTGCTCAGTAATTTCCGACAGCATTAGGCACCAATCATTTATACCGTTCAAGTACCCCACCCTCTTCCGCCGGTGTAGAAATATAAGAAAATCACGATTTTTTGTTTGAAATATTATTTTTTATCGCTATAGTAACTCTACAAGTCTACAACTACAACGAACATCTTTCCTAACAACGTTTGTAAGAAAAACGCGATCATTTGTTCAAATGAAATGTTATGTTTTAGCGTTACAGTGTTACAGTTTCTCTACAACTACAATAAACTTCTTCCCTAACAACTTTTGTAAGATAAACACGATCATAATTTTGTTCAATTAAATGTTATTATGTTTTAGTGTTACAGTTTCTCAACAACTACAATAAACTTCTTCCCTAACAACTTTTGTAAGAAAAACGCGATCATTTGTTCAAATGAAATGTTATTATGTTTTAGTGTTACAGTGTTACAGTTTCTCAACAACTACAATAAACTTCTTCCCTAACAATTTTTGTAAGAAAAACGCGATCATTTTTTCAAATGAAATGTTATTATGTTTTAGTGTTACAGTGTTACAGTTTCTCTATAATTATACAACTACAATAAACGTCTTCCCTAACAACTTTTGTCAGGTAAACACGATCATTTGTTAAAATGAAATATGTTCTTATCGCTATGGTAACTTTACAACTGCAACGAACATATTTCCTAACAACTTTTGTAATCTTGTTGAATGAAATGTTCCGGGAAATATTATGTTTAGTGTTACAGTTACTCTGTAACTATACAATGAACTTCTCTAATATCCTAATAACGACTTGTAGAAGCGAAGGTTGTGACTGCATGTATAAGAAATATGTCAAGGTCACAGCATTCCCATAGAAACAGGAAAATGTTTTCTTCAACTAAACTAACTGCAATAATACCAAATAATATTCTTCTCTACAAAATGTTGCTATAGAAACGTCAAAAATATTGTGAATTCTATGAATTGTCACCGCTACTGTTGAGTGGAGGTGAGGAGAACTATTGTGAACTGTTCTCATTGTTCAAATGCAGTCACCACCGTTCAGGCCATTCAAATCAAATATTTGCTGCACCTATGTCAATAACAGTTCTATTATTCTGTCTTCCATGCTAATGGTCCTATTATGATGGCCTCCATGACACTTTTAGCCTCTCATTCAAGTTCAACGACCCGTGAAATATTACCGGAGACAAATATGTCATTTTCCAGTGCTGTTGACTAACACTTCTGTCTGCTATGGCTGATTGGCTCTGAACTTAACAATTAAGGTGGGTAATTTACTCAGCCCTTTGATATCTTGTTTATCAGAATGCCTGAATAAATGTTGCATATCGCCGATGAAATGGCAATGAATAAAATGAATTGAATTGAATTGAAAAGAGATCGCAGAGATGTCAGATTTTTTTGTTTTGACTTAAAGGTGCGGCAGTGTTTACGATGAATTTGCAGGGCTGTATTAAGCCTCAATTAAGGTAGAGATGAATAGATATACTTTTCGAAAACATCCCCAAGAATATTTGCATGGGCGTAAGGGACATAAAAAAAGGTCCTCCCCATTAACCCTAATAAGGCCGGGGGAGGGGGGCATAATGCCCCCCCCCCCTCCGCGATTTTTTTTATTACTCCAAAACGCGGTAAGATGACGCGCCGCTGTTTTTTTTTTTTTTTTTGGGGGGGGGGGGGGGGGGGTCTTGCGCATATTTTAAAACAACATTTTTGAAAATCGGACATACGGTTACGAAGTCACGTGACCTTTTGTCTATGCATGTCAGCCCGAAAATCGCTCAATTTCGTGATTTGTGTACAAAACATATGGAAATATCAGTTTCGTAAAAGGAGGTATATCATTGGTTATTTGGTCTTGTTTACATTATATATGTTTGTTTTGAGGTTCAAAATAGTTGAATTATAGTTAGAAATAAAATAAACAACAAAAACAATAAAATACATAAGTAAAAAAAACAAGGAAATACACAAGAAATTATAAAAACAATAGAAAACATAAGGAAGAACCTGGCTCTTCCAAATTTTTTGGTCGTATTATTATTCCAAATGCTCTAAAGATTATATGTAGTGAAAACCAGAGTTTAATTATGAAGAATATATGATTTATGGGTAAAAATATGAATTTTATTACCTTATTTGCATAAATTACCATAAATATGCAAATTAATGAATTTTTCAAAAAAATAAAATTCCCATTGTATTCTATACACTTCACTTATCATGCGTGCACATTTTCACGGCGATCGGCCGCTCCGCGGCCGAGATCTTAAGGGGGGCCCCATAATGCCCCCCGGGCGTAGGAAGACCTCAAATAGCCCGGCCTTTTTAGGGTTAAGCTGCCCCCAAAAGATTCGATTTTGCCCCTATAAGATGGCATGATTTTTGCACGAATATGTCTTTATTTTGCACGAATGAGATGAGGTTGCCCGAATATGACATAAACTAATGCGAATATGATGATTTCCAGAAAATGTACATGATTTTCAAAACTCTCAGAGTGTGTTGGGGGATGCAGACGTACTTGACCCCCCCCCCCCCCCCCCCCCCCCCTCAACGCCTGGTACACATATAAGTATTTGAAGTTTGAACTGCATGCGGGCATGAGCGAGACGTCCAGCTAGAACCCTATTACTGTCTGGGGTCGGTTACTGTTGACCAGACATAGCCCCAACCTCCTTTTTCTAATTGACCTGTTGACTAATAAATGCAATGTCTACCCAACGATTCGAAACTTGCAGGATATATTTTTACAACGTTCGGATTGTTTGTCTTTTTAAAATCGTATAGGCCTACTTGATTATTGTTGACAAAATTATGTCAATTTACTAATTTCAATAATATTTGTGAGAAATCTATAATAAATTGAAAGTGAGGGGCTTGGTACTACAGCCCCGCCTGTTTCGAAAAAGGTACAATTCTGGCAAGATCATTCAAATATTTGGTCAAATAATGTTATATTCTAAACAGATTTGATAAAAACCATATGATATGCGTGGGAAATGTCAAGTTTAAACTATAAATACGTGACCCTAAATATTTCAATTACATTATGAACCAAAATACACCGGAATAATATAGTTAATTATATCATTACGACCTAAAAAGCTAGTATGCGATTAAGCAGAAAGTTGTATGACATTGAGAGGAACAATTAATATTATAACGCAGGCAATTAAATGACTCGCTTCTTTGTGTTTTCACATGATTACCTTACAAGGAAGTTCCCTTTCTTGTAATGCACAGACCGACTGAAAGTGAGGGCTATTCCTAGACTATAGTTCCCATGACAACGCTCTCGCTTTCAGTGACAGGAGAGATCTCACTACGAGCAAGCCCAAGACGTTTCCGCCCGCTGCCATTCGATACGCCGTGAATCACGTGCTATGAGATCATATCGTGCGTTTCCATGGAGACGAATTTCTTCTAAGAACTATATTTTGTCCGCAGCAAAATATGGGGAACGAAGATTTTCCCCTCCGTTTTAGTATATCATCTTCGTAACTAACAGTTACTCAAAGCGTAGAGTCCATGTAATGCAATTGAGGAACTTGCTTTAAAGGGACTTAGTAACATTGTCCAAATCCTCAAAATAAAATTATAATTCTAGCGGTTCCCTCATACCTTGTTGTATTCGTATTACGAATAAAATCATGGGACAGGTTTCGGTTTTTCAAATTTCCCTTTCGTTACAAAGATATGTACGATCGAAGTATGGTATTCAGATAAGAAAAACTCCGGTGGAGTTTTTCTTACTGTGCACAAAGTGAGTGCAGTGAGTTAGTGACTATCACTTTGCATTTTCGCTCATTACTTGGCCATGCAATGTCCATTTGACTTGAAATTTTCACACAATACCCTGTGGACATATGAAATAACAACAATATACATTGCATCAACCATTCATCACTTTTTGCACATGTCAACAAAGTTACTAGATCCCTTTAAAATAATGATACAAGTTAAACATACATGTATGTATAACAAAGTTAACACGATTTTACCCATTATCTCTAAACCAACAACTAAACATCGATATGTTACAATCGAAGATCATTTTAATAACAAACATAAAATGTGTTCACGAACAAATTTGGTAAATAGCGGATCATTGACAAGAAATTGACCAATTGTCATACAAATCACATACGCCTCAGAATTTGTTTTTATTCATGAAGTTAAAAAAAATAAAATATATATTTTTGTTTACAAAAGTGAGATATATAACATATTTTGCACAAAGATATTGGCCCATATTCACAAAGGAGGTTTGTAGGAGGTTTGTACAAACCATGGTTTATCCATGGTCTACATCTATGGAGTGCTGCTCGTATACAAGTAAAACAATTTATAATTTATAATAATATGAATGTTAGTGCTTGCTAACCAGCAAATTTTACCATGTGAGAAGACAAACATTTATTTGGTGCATTTTGTAAATGTGTACCATCAACATTGTTAACAAGTAAGGATTATACATTCTTTTTCCATCAGTTTACAAATGGCACTCCATAGATGTAGACCATGGATAAACCATTACATGGTTTGTACAAACCTCCTTTGTGAATACGGGCCTATGCGTTTGTTCGTTATTATTTTGTTGGTGCAAATATGTCAAGCCAATGAATTGTGTTGCCAATTTGGCCTCGAACCTCCACTTGCAATAACGTTCCTCCTCCTTTTATAGTGGGGTTCACATTTAAGTGTTTCCTTAATTTTTGGGGAGATATGGAAAGGTTTGCACATTTGGAAACATTGATGTAGGCCTAGACTGAATAATAAAAAGTTTCCAGCCTTGTTTGTCTGTTTTTGTTGTTATTGTTAATATTTCCAGTGGAGACCTTATACAATTATGGGCAATGCATAATGAGCATAATTAAAATAATTTCTACCTAATTTACATATTACATAAGATCGTTTATTCTGGATTGGAAAATTGAGTTATACCTCTTTTCTAGTTTTTTTTTGTTTGTTGGGGGGGGGGGGGGGGGGGGGGAGTGGGGACACAGCTAATTCATTTCCGATACTTATGTACACGTATCACCATGGCAACTCTCTTAAATTGAAGATGGCCCTCCCAGATTTGTCAGGCTAGAATATAAGGGTTGTTTTAGAGCGATATGATCTCTATTGAATTTGATATTATTAGAATTATAATAATTTGATCACTGATATGTAAGTTTTTATGCTAACAACATTAATAAATCCCCAAATGCATGCATAAGAACGGGTGCATGACATGCGTACTTTCAATGGGCCAGGGACGATGCACCTTAGATTTAAGAGCGTTGTCATGGTGATACGTGTGAAAGAGTATCAGCAATGAATTAGTTCCCAAATAGACCCTAGAGGTATTGCTCATTATCTAACTATTCCGATTTCCGAGATGGTTACAAATGATTCGAAATTCTCTCACGTTATGTGATAACATAAATGATATTATACAGTTCTTATAGTGAAGCCCCCCAAAATGACAATAAAGCGTTGTTACTTATGCAAGCATCGACCACACACGGTGACAAAATATAATTTAAATATAAAAAAGGAGATTATGCATTGTAATAATTATAACGCATGTAATAATAATACCCGCAGATCGCAAATCGGTTAAAATAAGACATATAAATATAATAAGAAATAAAACATCGTATAATAAAAAATAACGATTACGTCACTTTCCTAACGGCTCTCATTCCAAATTTCCAAGAAATTACATCAAAATGTATTTGTGTTTAAATAAAAAATACATTCGTATTCAAGCCCATTACTGATGAATAAACTCCTGAATTTATACGGAAATCAAATTCATAGATAATTTCATGCAGACAGTAACACTACTAAAAATACGTTCGAATCAAATTTAATTTCAAAATGCATATGAAATAAACATTTTACTCACGTTGCAAAGGCTTTTCTCCTAAATATCCAAAATAAATTACCTATATTTCCTTTCCCAAACAGCTTCATATCTTATTCAAGCTATAAGCATAGACCGCCGGAGCGCTCTTCCATGGCGAGCTAAAAATACACGGTTTACAGGCAATTGTTGGATGACGCTAAATTGACGTCATACCAGAAGCGAGCATTATTACGTCGGAACCAACGAGAGTAGATGCTGGTAGCGTCTATAGATGCGGATACCATGCATACATCCCTGTATATCGCACACATCGTACGCAAACACATAGCTTGCGAATGCGATGCTTCTGCGTGGCGGCTAATGGCGCCCAAACCCATAATGGCAACACAGTAGAAAGTATTTGGTATACGACAGCTCAGTGCGTAATCGAAGTGGCGTCTCAGCCTCGTCGCTCCGAGGGCCGACGTAATAGTAGACATATGCTAATGCGATTCGTAGCCAATAGGAGCCGCCTTGCCAGGCATAATGATAATGTAGGCCTACACGCCATTGGGGTGCTATGACGTGGTCACATCGCTACATTATTAATAACGCTCGCACCGGTTCAGTCTGCATTACATTTCCGTATCTACATTAGAAATTAATCGATTCGGATGACGTCTATCCAATGCACGGGCAAAATGTATGCAGTGCAAACAAAATGGGATTTAAAGCCAAGTGCAGGGATGATGAAAAAATGGGGAAAAAGGTCTGTCTGCGCAAATCACAACATTAAACAATTACGCGTCGCATCATTCAATAGCTCTATTTATATACGTATATGCCTATATGTATTGGATTGGCCGTTTCCGCTTCGGAGAGATTTACTCATCATTATTATGAGTTTCATTAGCAGAAATAATGCATTTCTAATGTCATCAAATGATCAACCTCAAGCACTTGACAAACGGAAACAAAACAGGTGAAACAAAACACGACATCGATCTTATTTCAAACGATGCAAGACCAGGAAATTATAACATGACTCCATTAACTTTGTCAACGTTCAACCAAAATCACTTGGATCTTTTACATTTCTCTTGCACCTTGTTAATTGGCCTATACTTGGTAACAAAAGAGTGAATACATTTTTTTAAATGTCTCCATCATTATTTAAATATTCAATTGATGATTGAATGAAAACCGCTACGGAACGCTTCTCGATTGTAGTCAAAATCAATGAGCAGTAAGTGATAAAATCCGACATCAATTTCAATTTTCACTCAGTAAACAGTTTTCATTTTAAGTGATAAAATCCGACATCAAATTGTCATTCTCACTCAGAAAACAGCGTTCATTTTAAGTTATAAAATCCGACATCAATTGTCATTTTCACTCAGTAAACAGTGTTCCTTTACTATGAAACTATCACATATCATTCAGACGAACCTTACAGTGGTATTGGTATATTCTTTTGATAAAGTCTAAAATATACATTTTGAACTTAATGGCTCAGTTTAATCGAATTGCGAGAAAACAGCTCATTCATAAAGTAAAATGCCCCAAACAAAATAAATAATAATACAAAAAACTCTTTCAATTCATGTTATTTTTTAATAATTATAGAGATTTTAGTTAATTTTGCGTGTTTAATATAAAGATTAAACACAATGAATGATTATACAAAAAAAAAAAATCTTTCAATTCATTCATGTTTTTATGCGTATATAAATTTAAGTTTGAGATTGCTTGTATACAAAGATTGGTGGACGGTATATGTTGAATGATATTACCATGATTACGTAACAGGCAATGGCCTTACATGAGTATCAAGAACTGCCCTTGGACCTTATCCATATACCACTCCGTAAAAACATCACACAGCCGTTCTATACTCGGAAACAAAACACGGACATGCATGCAGGACGGATATTACACACGCATAGTTCGCGGTAGCGAAAGTAACTATAGGCCTGCACAGAGTATGTCTAGTTCTACATGTATATTTTCCAAATTGTATTATTTGACTTCATTTATTTAGAGAATGAGTATAATTATATCAAACAATATTGTATTAACCAAAAAACACAAACACACACACACACACACACACACACACACACACACACACACACACACACACACTATTAAAAAAAAAACCTGTACACTAGCTCCATCCATTGGTATTCTCCATCAAGTCGGCCTTGCACCCCCCTGCTGACATAACGAGGTAATTACTTGGCCTCAATACGACCCAGACAAAACCATTAAAGCTAAGCTATATACGCATAAAGTTCGTTACAACCATCATGGGGCCATGTTTTAAAACCAGGCGGTTTAATGCACGTACATGTATGCACATCTCAAATAGGCTTAAATTAATGTTTGTATGAAACTAAATGTATTATCCGATGAATTGCAAAAATAATACATTATTTTAAACTAACCGGAAATATTGAAATGCAAAAGAACAAAGAAAATAGAAAGGAGTTTCTGCGTGATTCAAACCAAAATAATACGATCAGAATTCAGAGAGATGACGAATAGATATAATTATATCATAATTATACTATTATACTTTTTCAAACAGCCCATCCATCTATTTTCTTATGAAACCTTCCAGCTGAAATAATAATACTTATGTAACAATTTTCAATTAAGAAATAAAGGATGATATTACTCTTGATAATATCACTCAATTTTGCTGTATTCATTTATTTGTTAATTGCAGTTTCTCTTGAACAACTTGTTTAGGTTTATCTGCATTAGATATAAAATATCAGGTATCTTAAAGAGAGTAACTTCAAATAAGAGATTTTATCACCTGACTTAGTAAATACCGTACATCAGCTGCCATGTAACATGTTTGGATGTTACATGGCACTGTTGTTACATGGCAATTCAGATGATAAAACAGTTGTTAACTTTGCTGTCGGGAAAATCATGGAATGTTCCCCTCGGGATTTTAAATGCTATTTCGTGAAGAAAATAAGTCTACGTCTCGGGACTTATTTACTCTTCCCTCAATAGCATTTAAAATCCCTTGGGAGTGGAACCTTCCGTGCTTTTCCCTCCACCACCAGTTAACAACTGTATAATGTGAGATTGCTAAAATGCACCTGTAACCCTATCTATTCCCTCCTAATAATTGGTCTATTAGAATTTGATTGAATAATAGTTTCACCAGAATAGAAATGTCGTCTTTTCTTAAATAAGGAAATGACTATTTTTGCATAGATCTCCTACTTTATATACTTGTCTTAAATTCCTTTATTTAGAATCGCGTGAAATAGAATATTAAGAACAAGACAAAATTACACCTCGTTTTCTTTAAAAGGGATAAATAAGCAAAACAAAAATAAAAACACTTCCTGGACACGATTTGCCCTCTTTTTGTCTCTGGCTTTTATTTCTGAATTATCGCATTGCTCCGACTGCGTAAGCCCCATTCTTAAAATAGCAGCATCGGGGTGAGAAATAGACACCGAAACATGCCGATTTGGTGAGGTGAGGAGTGGATTTCACCCAAGCATGCCTGTAATGCTGTATGCGGGGCATGGCGCCTTGCAGTAGTAGATAGCACACACACAGTCACGTTACCCTCTCTCTGCTATCTACTGTAGCTAAATGCTGACGTACAAAGCTCGCATTTGGCGAAGGCCAGTTCGGCCTATATGCGTAAAACCTCCGCTTGATCATATCAAACAGAAATACACATACACAAGCACACACTCGTAAGGCATATCTCAGCAACACACATCACATTCCAACAAGTATGGCGTTAATGCATAGCTTTCTGCTTGCTGCACAATGTTCCTGTACTGACATCAGCAGTAGTACTACCGGCCTCCTACTAACTAGTAATTTGCCTTGCGTGTGCTACTTGCGTACGTCCATGTCGAATTCTCCCCCTCTCTCTTTAATAATGTAGCGGTGCATTTATATGCTGGTAGAAGACAGGCGGCTATATTTTGAAGCATCGCTTCTATTAATAGCACCAAAAACTTGCGCCTGGATGTAATTTGTGCATGTCTGACGTCACCCTCGTTGATACGAAGCGTGCCCTTGACGAAGAGACGCAGGCCAGTATAGCACATACTAGTATAGATGCGGAATGATGATGCAAAACTTAGTCACGTGATCACGTCTCTAGACATTTATATAGATTCAAAGGGAAATATTACCTTTGTAAAGTATATATAGCGCCATTGGAAACAAAAATAAAAACATATTTTTAGAAATTAAGAATGACAAAAAAAAGGTAAGAAGATCCGATATTGGTGCAAGGAGGAAGATGCAAAGGCGAGTCACGTGATCAGTAATTGTATACTTCTAGAGTAATTTTTAGACATTATGCAAAATCAAATATTTCCATTGAAGAGGAGGCCTACAATTATCGCCGCTTTAAGAATCATATCATCTATACATCACAATGATATGATTAAGGACGCAGGTTAACAGAATAGCATGTTGCACACGGATGTAATAATTATGCCAAAAAGATCACGTGGTATTGTCTTTAAAACTCATTTAGATGCTCTCCGGCACTATTTGATGTAATACGGTAAGACTAGTGTATAACATCATTAAGATTCGGAAATTGCAAGGATCGCGAATAAAAATGAATGAACGAATACTTTGGTAATGTATGTAACTCCATGTTAATTTGCATATATATTTATACAGCTTTGCATCATAATATTGCATCTCTGCTCCATTTATATGACTTAGACACATATTGACATGACGTCCAGGGCATGCTTGCATGTCTTATGCCCTTTTCAAGAATATTGGACACACGCGCAAACAATTTCATATTGGAAAGGCGATTTTATAAAGTTTGCTGTAAAATAAAGTGGTCCATTAACTTTCATTTTCCGAAAGTGATATTTCAGACTTCAATCATATCCCAATATAATTATAAGAGTCTTTCGAATGATGTGTGAGAGTTTCATATAGAAAATGAACACCGTTATAGTGAAACAAAGTTAAAATTGGTGTCAGATATCATCACTTACTGCCCATTGATTTGACTACGCGCGAAAATCGTTCCGGAGCGGTTTCCAAGTTAATCATAAATAACTCAATAATTATAGGACGATTTATTTGAAAAATCAAAACTCATTTCATTCTTTTTTTACCATACGCCAAACAAAAAGCAGCAAGAGAAACGTGGAAGTTCCAAATGATTTTGATTGAATTTGAAAAAGTTAATGGATTACTTTAATGAACTTCGGATAAACGGAAAGATCTAATGAAGATATAGAACTAGCACTATGTAGTTCTTTTGTTCAAAACCATTTCGATTCTCATCTGTCACGCATGTGTTCTGAATAGAGTGGAAATCAACCGCAAATTGACTTTAAAACGCTCCGTTTGGAATTAATCCGTTAATGATATTATTGCGGATCTTTCTAAAAAAAATCTCAATTCATAATTATCCAAATTGATGAACGACCGTAGATCGTGTCTCGTTTTCCAAGGCTACCTGATAGAATAGTTATAAAGAAATCAAACTATCAACAAAATCGCAAATGGTCATTAGCGGGATTATACTTTGAAAGGTGAATAAAATGGTCCTCTATTCTATAGAAAACATTAGATAAAAAGGGAGAAGCTAGGTTGAAGTTGAGCGTCACTGGCATACCTAATAGGCAACCAGCGTGAAAAGAAAAACATATTTACGAGCAGAAAACAGTCGCCGTGTAAGAAATTCACGCTTTTGTGCGATAATCTGCAACATAAAGACAGGAACCGCGTTTAATTGTGATGCATTGTCTGTTTATTTGTCAGAGGTAAACACAGACTTGTTTATGCATGCAGCCAGCGTATTATGTGCTTTTTAAATTATCTGCAAACACTTTTGAATGGAAATCGTTTTATCTTTACCTGACTGGTTAATAAATGTAAACAGATCTGATTTGGGATGAAACAGTTATGCAAAGAAATATTTTTTGTATTGACTAAGGGTAATTTCTACTTTAATTTGAAAATCATTTTCAATATCAATTTAAAGCTATTTCCGTATTTTTTTCATCTAACAATGACTTTACAATTTTGAAAGATATTGATCATGATGATAACTAGGATAACAATAATGATGATAATAACAATAACTAGAAAATACATAATAATTATTTGACAAAATGTATATAACGGGGGTCACCCGGTCGCTGGCGGTCATGGTATGGTCAAATGGAAAGGTTAGGTATTATTTACTGTAGAAAATAACGTCATGCATAGACACTATAATCACCAGGCTAAAAATAAGCAAAATGTTGGGATAACACATCTAAGTTCATGCATTTCCCCCTTCAATAACCTATTGGGCTACACCATCACCATGTCTTGGTGTAACTTCATCTTTTTACCCCGGGAGGAAAGCATTACCAGTTAGTATGCATGATGTTGGACCCAAAAGAAAAGCACCGGGTTTTCAATTCTTTAGATTAATTATCTTTAGAAGTTTAGATTAAGCTAACTTCGACTAATCTCCCGTTTCATCATAATATTCTCCTATTAAGACTATAATTATTATGTTGATGTGATTCGGAAAAGCGAAGAAATCAATAAACAATAATAATCATAACCTATACAAAATAAATGCAATACAGTATAGCAGCGATCGGGCGCGGTATACTTATAATGTACGGTTCTATACGTGCGGCGCGTGAATGATGGGCAACACGAAATTCAATTTAACGTCGTCTACGTCCATTATATTTATTCTCGTCTATTCCCCTGTCTTCACCCCCTATACATTCCCTGCTTATAACCTGCCAGAAGGTTCCTTACATTGCATACGAAGCTATAACGTACATGGTATATACCCATGTACAACATACCAATCCATCCGTAGCTAATGTGAAGAGTCATATGGAGGAGGAATCCTCCATCATTCTATCCATGCATCGCCCTTGGTTTGACCCGACCCTGCCACGATGATGTTATAATGTATCTAGCAGAACAGCTGACTCATTGGTATCATCAGTACCTAGATAATGTGCTAGATAATTCTGGGTGTCGATTACATACGACAAACATTCATCCAAATCCATATCATATACTATATTATTTGTTTCCGTTTTGTTTAATGGCTTACAGTAAATAAAGAGATTTTATACTCGACATGGCTTTAATATCCTTTGTAGATTCCCACATGCATGCACTATGTAATGCATACTGTACAGTTTATACCTTTGCCTATCAATATTTCGTAAAATGTCATCGATGCTTTTTAAGAGATGTGACAATAAAATTGAATTGGAATTTTATTTAATTTAATCATACAGTATATGCATTAAGGTTATACGCTACATATACGTTTGCAACGAAGTATTAAGTCTATCTTACCATGCTTATACAGTTATGTACCAAGTCATAATGGGCGGAGGGTTAAATTCGAAAACGGTGACTTAACATTACCAGATTGCCAGTTGCTTGATTTGTAATAAAATAATGCGAGTAAAACTAATATAACACACATTATCCATTACAAACCTATGGTGGCATATTCATGATATTACAGTTAAAATCAAAGTTTTCCAAATTTAAAGTTATTTGTTCACAGATAATACTAGGGTGGATAATCAGTGTATACATCACTATGACAGAGGGCTAGATTTTGGTTACATACAAACATGGGTCTGCAAGAAAGACATATAAAATACCAATATTATACCACAGACTCGAAATGCACAGGTGATGTAAGTGTAATTATGGTATAACGGTCACACCAAACAGAGTATATATCACATAATAATTACACGGGGTCGTGGTGACGTTGTGGAGTCACGAAAACCGATGAGTAGGATATAGTGAATGTGACTGACTGGGAGATATACCATTGATAAGACCGCAATAAATGCCACAAGAATTGTCCACCCGGATCCCGAGGTATGGAATCAATTTTTAGTTCATGAATGGAGACCAAACTATCAATGAATATAACTGAATTGTAGTATTATACCATTAATAATACCGCAATAAATGCCAACAGAATTGCCCATTTAACCTTCCGTATATGAAATCAATGTTTTATTGATGCATGGAGACCAAACCATCAATGAATGTAACTGAATTGTAAGATATACAATAGATAAGACCGCAATAAAATGTCAAAAGAATTGTCCACCCGAATTCCGCGGTATGAAATCAATTTTTTATTCATGTATGGGGACCAAACTATCAATGAACATTTCCACGAAATCCGCGACTTTTCTTTTGAAAATGATTTCGCAGTCGGCAGTTAATAAGTTCCCACCCTTTAGGCTTAACCCAAACGATATAATTTAGAGAGTAACACAACAACTTTCAGTGACTAACCATCTTTTTGTATGCATGGCTATTATATGTATCACTAATCAAACAAACTAACGACATACAGGAAGCTCAATCTCCGACTCCCCAACAACAGTTCTGCTTCGATTCCTCGCCCTCTCAATCACCTTTCAGAAATTATCTATTATCGCACATCACCTGAAATGTATATTTCTTAAAGCGATTATGATATAATTTATATGAATTAACCCATTCAGTATAGTACCAGTCATAACGCAACAGTCACAGTAATAATATTGGCAAATAAATAAACGGATATGAATTGACATACGCATACAAATGCCTATAGAAGTGTACACTAGGGGCCGTAAGTAATCTGGCTCTACTCTTAGCACCCTTCAAAGATGAAAAAGTAACATGTGCCCTTTTAAGACAATGTCTGTTTATCTTTTATTACATTTATTTACAGTTTGTGTAATATGTGCAGAAATCAGCTGAACCCACAAAAACATATTTATGAATGAAAAACCCACTCCTTTTGAACTTGGTCCTCTGCTCCGCTCGTTCCGATACAGACCCGACCAACAACAAGGTCAATAGTCAATACCAACTCGTTTCCCTGCACAGTTGTGCCGTTTCAATGACAACGTCCCATTGCTTTGGCTCAAAACAACATTCCTCGAATACCTTACCCACCGATCCAACCAATAGTAACCATGGCAATAGACCAAAGTTCTCCCGATATTGTTCAGTCTGCACTTTTTCCCCCAAAGCGCGGACCATTGTTCAGTGCAGTCAGCATAGCGGTAAAGTAAATACTGTTCCTGTATTATGGCCTAGATATGAACTTGGGTGAACCATTGAGAACTTCGGTGTTTGTTTGTGTTAGACGGGGAAGTCCTGTTGTTGCATGGCAACGTTTGTCAATTTTGTTCTTCCTTTTCCGCTCGGTATCGTACCCTTGGCATATAAGGCTAGCCTAGGATATACTAGGTTAGCAGGAAGGGACGGGTTCCGCCCGGGGTTCCGCTGTACAAGACACTAATTTTGCTATACAGCCATGTAATGTTTATCTACCTTCAATGGGTATTTGCTTCAGTCTGCATGTCTGAACAAAATCACATTTACTAGTGGTGCAATGATGACGTCAAAATCCTAACTACAGGTATTAATCGAGACGATAAAAATCAATTCTTTACTTACAAAAACCTGCCTATAGTGGCCACCACAAGTGATCCCCTGCAGAGAAAAACAAGTTATGAAACGTGTCTACAGAAAGTTACAGTGACACTTTTCTTGTTTCCCTTGGGTGGTCACCAGAGACAGGTTTGACTGGATTATCAAACTTGACATCCAAAACATTCTTCTCCCAAACTATTTAAATTCCCTCTCAATCGATCGCAACTAGTATGCTTCCCGGGGAGTTGAGAATGTGTACAAGATAATTGTGCGGGACTGAACTGTACCAAATGACCAGGGATAATAATACGCGCTTTTAGAGGCTGTTCTGCATTAGGCGCTATACAAATACTATCCTATTAAAATATATTATTATTATTATTATTATTATTATCCTGAGGCTCAATCGATCCTGAGGCTGAAGCCAATAGATACTTCAAATTTTGCTATACAGCCATGTAATGTTTATCTACCTTCAATGGGTATTTGCTTCAGTCTGCATGTCTGAACAAAATCACATTTACTAGTGGTGCAATGATTACGTCAAAATCCTAACTACAGGTATTAATCGAGACGATAAAAACCAATTCTTTACTTACAAAAACCTGCCTATAGTGGCCACCACAAGTGATCCCCTGCAGAGAAAAACAAGTTATGAAACGTGTCTACAGAAAGTTACAGTGACACTTTTCTTGTTTCCCTTGGGTGGTCACCAGAGACAGGTTTGACTGGATTATCAAACTTGACATCCAAAACATTCTTCTCCCAAACTATTTAAATTCCCTCTCAATCGATCGCAACTAGTATGCTTCCCGGGGAGTTGAGAATGTGTACAAGATAATTGTGCGGGACTGAACTGTACCAAATGACCAGGGATAATAATACGCGCTTTTAGAGGCTGTTCTGCATTAGGCGCTATACAAATACTATCCTATTCAAATCTATTATTATTATTATTATTATTATTATCCTGAGGCTCAATCGATCCTGAGGCTGAAGCCAATATATACTTCAAAGGAAGTCCCCTACATCCTCCAAAGAAACCTAACCACACGGAATGGCATCCACAGAAACCATAATATACGCCATGCACCAGAGAGCGAGGAAACCCCGTACTTTGTCCTCCAAAGAAAAAATCGTGACTGCAGGCAGCATGTGAATTCTTACTTTCCGACAAGTATACCATCAGTATCGAAATATAGTTCTCTTCTCGATGGAAGATGACTGCCTCAAGTTGAATACGTCAGATTGAGGTAAATGATGTACATTCAAAGGTCGTTGTTTACTTGGATTCACTTAATTTAGACTTCAATTTAATTGTTTTTGTTAAAAGACTTCGGAAGGAAATGTATAATGAAATAATCATGAAGTGATTGAAGTCATACATTCAAGATGAAAGAACAGTTGCAGGATTTCTTTGTACGTCATACTATACCGGCTGACAGTTGAGCTAATTACTCTTGATTTTGACCCGATTGTCAAGCACACCTCATTGTGTACAGTATACTATTATGATGTTCAGCTAACCTTAAAGGGATCTCGTATAAACAATGTCCGAATCCTCAAAATCCGATTGGAGTTCTAGCGGTTCCCTCATATACCCTTTTGTATACTAGAAGTATAGGACAGGTTTCGGTTCTATAGAATTTCCTTTTCGTTCAAAAGATATTTACGATTGAAGTGTTCAGATGTTAAACTATCCACTGGAAAGTCGTAACCGTGTACAAAGTCAGCGTAATGAGTTAGTGAATATCACTTTGCATTTTTGCTCATTAATCGGCCATAATATGGCCGAGTATTTAATATCATATTATAACGTCCATTTAACTTGAAATTTTCACACAATACCCAGTGGACATATCAGATAACCATTCATCACTTTTTGCACATGTCAATAACGTCACTAGATCCCTTTAAGACCAGAAAAACAACGGAACTAACGAGTAAATTATGAAACTCCGTTATATCATCGATCCTTCATCAATAAAGGATCTACATTATGACAAGTTTATAATAGCCCTATACACGTCTTACGGTTGAACATGTTTGACGAATAGTAATACTGGAAGAAATAATAGCTATATTATATAGCTTTCAACAATTCCTCACTGATCTAGATGATCTAACCAAGGCCAACTTTGTCATCATGAATATTATAATTATAGACCTGCAGTATTTCTTATCTATATAACCCTGAAAAGCCTCACAGATTTCTTGGAGTTAGTAAAACACAACCTTTTTATGTTTTTTCATTGAGATGTTCTATTTGTATTGCACTCTGTATAATAAAAGTATATCTTGGGTTAGAATCCCGGGAAAACCAAATTTTCGCTGATCAGTTTATATCATTTTTATTATACATTTCTGGGCAGTTTCTCTGACATAATAAATACCGGAAATATTCAAACATAGAACTCAGAAGAAACCGACCAGAAATATATCATAACAAATGTTAATGGAATGAATTTATTTAAATCAGGTACTATTTATGGTCAATAATTATTCACCTTCTACATATCCGTTCTTCATTACATATCCTAAAAAATGGCCCGGTCAGATATCAACGGATATCGGAAACGTATGCCCAACGAATAGACAATTTGCGAAATTAAATTATCCGGTGATGAAAGTCGTCTCCATTGCTTCATGTACAAAACATAGAACAACGTACATCACCGGACAAGGAACGGACAAGAAACGTATAGAACGGATCAGGGTTGGAAAATTTAGCTCTCCGTGTGACATCCGTTTGCGCAATCCGTTGATATGTGACCGGGCTATAACCAGGCTTCATTCATTATAGTAATAATCCCCGAGATATTCCCTGCCCTCGACTATGTACGTTTTCCCTATTGACATGCACACTTGACTGTATATGTTATCTCAATTGACTTTGAGAGTACATGTTTGTCACGAGTTGTTTCATCAAACATCCTTAAATTTTTGTTATACACATAGGAAACGGGAAATCAGACTAGATAACGCTTTCAATAAATCAATAATGTATTTATTTCGAAAATGTTACATGTCACATGGTAACTCCAGACATGTCAAATTGCAACCCATCACATGTTACATTGCAACTCATCTTGTATCACATGGTAATCACATGGTAACCCAACGCCTGTCACATGGTAACTAATTAAGTATGGTAACTCAACGCCTGTCACATGGTAACTCAACATTTATCTGTTAGATGGTAACTATAGTTACATATCACATAGTAACTTCACACATGTAAAATGCCATACTCGGTATTAAACTGAGCACATGCCACGTGGTAATTCATCACATGTCTAATGTCACGTTACGGATTTCACTTTGCATTATGATTCCCGTGTTGTCTATATGAAGCAACAAACAATATATATGTATATATTTCAGGAAGTCCGGTCACTTCAGATGTGATCAATGTATTTTCTAAGTTCCCTTTTAATATACTTGAACTCCTTACACTGTACTTTACTACTATTCCAATTCACTTCATAGGCTTAAGTGATCTTTCTTTCCGTTGCTAATACGCACACGAGATCCAGAAACCTTACAAAATAACTTCCCAATGTCTCATTTAAAAACTGCTCGATCTAATGTTACTGTGCACTGTATACTCATCGTGACTTATTTTGTACGAATTCAAACAAGGATATCGCGTTATTATAAAATAGATTGCTAACCAATCAGCATGATATGATTTTAGCGGAACTATTATTTATTTTCATCGAGTTGTTTTCAATGTCGGGTAAAACGCCTACCCTATTATTATCTTGAGATACATATAAGCTGGAAAAAGACATGCTACTTCCTCTCTCGGTTGATGTTAATTTATATATAGAAAGCGGAAATACATAGAACTTGAAGCCTACGATCCTATACAATGTTGTAAAACAATTACGTCACGTAATTATAATCTGCTTCTGTGCATATAAGACTGTCGAATATTGTTACTTTTGATTCGATTTCCATTTAATCATTTTTTTAAGCAAGGCATTTGATTTCTGAACTCCACTGTAAAAGAGAATCCTCTGCATGTTCGTAGTTGTTAATATTCATCAGCATTTACATGGTTTATATTGTATGATGGAAGATGAGTCTTAACAACAGGACGGAAATCAATAAAATGTGGCTAATTGAAAGACATTATAATATATCTGAGCACCTCAATAATGTGTAAATTAACATTATTTGTCAATATTGGAAAACCAGAACGGGGTCGCATTTGTAACAAACTACTAGTACAGTATACGGGTATAGTTTGCTCAACAAAACAATACAAATACCAATAAAACAAAGGTAAAGATAATTATGTCGACTGCAGAACATAATCAGCATCGTTTTCGTCGCAACAATCACAAAGCGTGATCTCTGTTTACAAATATCTCGTAACATGGTTTCGAATATCGCATAGTTATTGCAGTTTATATTTTGAAATAAGATCTTTCAGTATAATTATTTTGGTAGCAACATGGGAAGAGATCACAATCAGAGGGAATGTGCTTGGAGACATTTCCGATCCTGTATATACAACAGACTGTGTTCAAGACAAAAAACGTTAACAATCGACTCCGAGGGAACAAAAAGTAAACCGAACACTGGCGCACAAAAGCCGCATTTTTGTCAAATATATAATTTCTTTCCCATTGTCAGTCAAAGACTCTCTAACATATTTTCAAGTTCAGTGACTAAATATGACAATTAAATTTAGGAATATTATTTTAGGACATACTGAGTGGTATGATAAAGATAATGATCTAAACAATGGCTTAAAATATATTCTTTAACCATATACTGACGCCGAATTATCATAATTACAAATTACGACATTGCAAATAATTATCTTTATTCAACTGCCGACATGGGAAGTCAGTATATAGGCTATGTTAGAGAAGCGTAATGTATATAAATTGGTAAGTACTGAACAAAAACTTAACTGAAATGATATACCCATTTTTGACAATATCTATAATGCTTTGGTCAAAATAATAACTGTTCAGATTTGCTTCTATTGCATAATGGTGCGAATGAACATTATTTTCACATTATATTAAAGACTTCGTTAACGGTTAACCGTTTGTCATGTATATTGGTAGCATGTTGGTCTATCGTTGGTTAGACATGACTTAGATCATATTCATTCAAGTATTCGAATAGACGAAAGTATCATTATTATTTGGAAAAGAGAACAAATCTTGTAGCAGAAGAAATTATAACTTACAATCGCGATATGCATAACAATTGGAAGAATAATGAGCAACGAATCCAGTCACTATATATAATACATATTATGTTATTCAATTTTAATTTAGAAAATTACATGTTGAGGATATACTGGATATAAAGCTAATAGTTTCAGAACTTATTGCAGACAAGCTTGCCTCGTGATATAATTAATACAATCATTCAATTGATAAATAAGTTTACTTTATAGACCCGACCCACCCATAACTATTATTGTTTTTCTTATTCCCACACACAGGTATGAACTAATGACTTGTATACAATTTGTCTCGTAAAGAAAAGTTGACGTTTTATATTATGATTGAACTATACAGTCATGTTTGTTTAGATATACATGCCAGGCATTCTTTGAGTCAGTGTTATGGTTACAAACAATGTTATGTAACTGAAAGGACTAGACGAGTATTTGGTCAAGTTGTGAGTCACATCATAGCGACCCATCATAACCATTGAGGCACCTTCGCTGATAAAATAATAGCATTTAGGAGTATACGGTGTGTCATCAGTGTACATGGACGACATGGACATACTGTATATACAGTTCGAAAGGTTAAACGTGTTGTAGGCATACATGATTAATTGTAGGCACACTACAAACAAAATAATGACACTGCCATCTGGTCGAATACTTAGAATTAAATTATGATCTAACCAACTTTGAACTATAACATATAAATCAATATGCTACATGACATACGGTTAGTGAAGGTCTTTAACTAATTTGATAATAATGTTCATTCCCATGATAATGCAATGATTATAGAGGTAACCCTGAACAATAACTTATAACTGATGTTTTAAATCGCTTATACGATCTTAGCATTTTATACAATAGTAAACAAACTAACATTTTGTGTGTTACGTTCTGAATATTGTTCTTAAGACTTATAAGTTATAACTAGCCTATACTCTTAATTTAAAAGACGTATAATTGAAATAAATCCTATCATTTTTTTTAAAATAAAAATGAGAAAAAGGAATAGAGTTTTGCCTGGGATTCGAACCCGGGACCTCCGGATTGCTAGACCAGTGCTCTTCCCAACTGAGCTAGAAAAGTAAGCTGGACTATTATATTTTGTGCCACACCGTGTACTACTGTATATGAAAAAGGGCAACCCTGTCTCGGTTCGCAGTCCATGGGTGAATCATAATGGAAACTGCTGACAAAAAAAAAAGAAGTTTGCTTGCCAAAACAGACGATCGAGGTCCCTCCCATCACCCATAGAAAAAAGTTTGTGACCATGACAACTAGCAAACTGGGTGAGTAAACACGGTAGCCTCGCCTGGGAATTTCCGCTGTAAGAGCTAGTACCGGGAAAAAGTGAACTGTGTACTATCTATTTTATCTGAGACTGTTGCTATGTTTTCTAAACTTTTCCTCGTCTGGAAAAACAACATGAATTGTCTAGATCTTTTCCTTGTTGTCTTTTGGTTGTCTTTTCCTTTTTTTTTTTACACAAACAATTATAATATAAAATACTTCAAAGATATTAAAGAAATTATAAATACTTCATGTACTAAGATTCCGATAAAGTGAGGCTCAATTCTGCCACCTAAAACGTGTGTTCCCTCGTGTATGAAAACAGTTTATCACATTAATAAATAATCACACAAGCAGAGAGGATCATGTCATCGCCCCGTTTTATTTTACATCTAATTGTGAAGAGAATTAAAGTATATTATCAAATTAAAATTCAGAGATTGAATCAATCAGTATTCCTGCATCGTACATCGTATATCACAATATATTTTATAAAGATAATGTGAGGAATCAATACATTATCTTGCATTATAAAAGTGACCATCACGTCGACTTGTTGGTGACTTAATATTTTTGTAAGCTAATCAGCATGGTAATTAAGTGGATAATATCATAATAGCCGAAGTTTAAGGGCATATTACTTTGATTGATCAATTAACTCACTGCCTACTGCAACCCGGTGAGCCCTGCATCACTCATTGGAGATTTCAAAATATATATTATGGTCGGAACAGGTTAATTAAAAGCGTTTCATTATAACTGTATAATTGTTTGATGACTATTAATGGTTATCGTCGTGGAATCAATAATGCTCAGTTCGTACTCGCAACTGTATAACAACTTTAACTTTTGATAAAAGGTTGTGTAATCCGAAAAACCCAAGAAATACCAAGTCATATTCAAAATATGTATACAGACGCATAATTTTGTAAATCTGTACATTCATACTACTAAATGCATGCGATGAAGCCATTTATTCCCCTTAAGTTAAAAAATAGTACTATTATGCCAAAGCGAGAATAATATAAATTAGCATTTATAGGCCGATTCGTGACCGATTATCTCAACTTTTAATCTAACCATATTCATAATCCTATATCGGATAACATCTTATGAATATCATTGTCTTGTAATATTAGGTATAATACTTCTATATTACAGAGTAATTAACTAATTATAAATACAAAAATAAACAATATTGCAGTACGTTTATTACGAAGAATATATGGCTGTAATTTGTACAAGTTGCATATAAACTGATTATCAAATTTAATTACACCGCCTTTTCGTTATTCATTATATTCGTTACTATAAAATTATGATACATCTAAAGTTTAAGGGGTCGTGCTTATTTTTCTTATAGGTGCAAAACGACGAGTTAGTTATAATCTGATATTGTGACGTTTTAGTTGACTATTTGATTATCATCATAGTATATACCATCAACAATATATATAATATCTTTGATTCTAGATAACACATATGAATTTGAACTCACTGTCTTGCAATGTGGGGTATATAACACCCCTATAATTATAGCGTATTATGAATACGAGGAATATGCATATTTCGTATAATTTGTATCATTTGCATATAAACTGATTGTCAAAATATATTCAACCGCTTTTCGTTTATATTCAGATATTCGTCACTTTAAAAGTATAATATACAGAGCTAAAGTTTAAGGGGTCGTGCTTATTTGTCTTAGTAAAACGACGAGTTATATTGTAATTTACATCTTTAGTGTTGATTTATTATTATCAGACTAGTATCATTATCATTATAATACGCATAATCATCATCAGTAATATAATTTCTTTGATTCATAAATACCAGGTCGATATCAAAATGGAACTTATTATTTTTTTTTCTATAAGACTATAATTGATACATGCACGAGTATACTTTTGGTATACGTTGAATGATGCTGTGTTATAGTACGTCGGGACTTCAGGTATACCCAGGCCATGCCCTCGAATGTTTTTCAAAAATTGTGCTCCATGACTCGTGTACAATATGGTTAATGCATGTATGTATATTGCTTATTACAAAAGTCGGTTGAAGCAATATGGTATGACCCTGTAAAAAGTGATTTTCTGTCAATAATACATAATGCTAGTACTTTTATCATCATACTAAGCATATTATCATAATCAATATAAATTATTTGATTCATAATTAACAGGTCAGTATAAAGATGGAGCTTATTATAATTATTTTCAGTATAATCAAGGAGGTTTAAACCTCCTTGGTATAATACTTGGTGCATGCACGAGTATATACAGTTGGTATACAAAAGTCATGTACGTTTGAATGTTGCTGTATTACTTCAGGCCAGTAAACCCTCGACAGACTTCCGACGTTCCGCACCATGACTTGTGTATTATAATAGTGCATGTAATATTTATAACCGAGTCGATCTGAATCATATACTGACCATGTAAAGTGATTTTCTGTCATGAACATACTATACTATTATCATCATATTAAGTATATTATCGCCAATAATATAATTTATTTGATTAATAATTTAAAAAAACAGGTCAGTTTCACTGCAAATGGAGTTCATTATTATTTTAGTACAATATAATGTAGTATACATACACGAGTATAATTTGAATGTCGCCGGAGAACATGTATAAATATCGCTCCATGGCTTATAGTGTATAATGTATATAATGTTTACAACAAGTGTATATGAAAGTCGGTCTGAAGCATAGCTTGTATGATCATGTATGGCTATAAGGATGTAAAGCGACCGTAAGATGTTGATTTATACAAATCGACAGATATATATAGATTCCTATATTGTTTCAAGAGTACGGCAAACGGAACCCCACTTTCAACTTCTAGCTCTAGGTCGAGTACTCATTAAATAAGCTATCTTCATGCACTTTAGCAACCTCCATCCAAATGTGAAGATCATAATCAATTTCCCGATATTTCCCGATTATCTGAATACATACAAAGTCGACACGACCAAGTATATTCTAAGAATGCGTATAAATTGTCAAGGATCGATCGAAACCATATAAAAAATATTCCCCCTAAAAATATCACTTCTCATGCGCAAAGTATATGTATCTATATATATTACTTACCCTGGACATGGTTCATGTACACGACATACATTTAAAACAAATCAAAAAGGTTCTAAATACTTACCGAGTGCAAGTTAGCTGATGACAGTGGCTTCAGAACATCTTGTGAATGGTGAAATTAAAACCCAAAGTCTGTGAATGCTGGTGCACCGATTAGACCGAGATCAATTATATTAGTCGGTATCATCGATGCAGTTCCACCAGCATGGATAGCTCAGTGTAGAAGATATATCCTTACTACGTGTACTAGCTATACTAGTTTCGGCCATGAAAAAGAGTGAAAACACATTGTATGGATTATAATGCTAGTGCATTGTACTAGTAGCACATCGTGAAGTATAATATTATACTTGCTGTATGCGTCCTCTCATTGAAAGTATGGCCCCACACTCCACAGTCAGTTGATAGCAAATTACACTGCTTCGAACGGTACATAGCTTGGTAACGGCACAAATTTTCACAAAACAGAATGTACAAGCCAATATTACAGACTTTAGGATTAGAAAACTGTCTCTTCCTATTCACTTACAACGCTAAACAATATTATGTCTATGAACGAGTTGAAGAGTCTGCATGCTGGATATTAGGGGCCAGAGGTCACACACACAAAAGTATAGTTAATGAGATCGGCATTAATCTCTTCATAATAACAGTTCGGCAGGGTTCGGCTCTGACTGGAATTCCAGCCATCAATATTTGCCTTGTTGCCAACCGAACGTACGATCCCTGCCCATTAGGAATTTCTCGACAAAACACGAACAGTCGAAGAACAGATCGACACTCTTCGGCTCCCAGAATAGGCGTGGTTTATGCAAACAGATCGGAAGTAATCCAATGCACAATTGTATGCTCGCCCAGCTGACTTCCAAATATGGTACACGGCGGAAGTGCCGAACCCAGTGGGCCGTCCCACAAAATCTCGCTTAGTTCATTCGCCGATTAGCAGGGAAAGGTGTATTTTACGCTAGCATTATATACATATTACCTGCATTTATGTTTATTCGAACGACAAATAATATCAAAATACAAATATTTAAGACTTCTTCAATATATTTTCAGCTGCAATTGTATCATAAACCGGAAAATATATACCCAGAACATAACAGTGCATTTTGAACACCCCTATTTTTATAATGTAGGAATCCAAAATTATCAGACTGTTGGCACTGTTGCTAGGTAATCACTAGGAACGGTTTGACGTCAATGTGCGTCATTGTACCACGTGACTTAAACGTCACACTGCTGTGCCCTAATACGGACGGCGATTCTTATGAATGAAATCGAATAAAAATAAGTAGTAGATCGAGTCTTCGGCATTCGACAGTTCGGATTTACTCGCTAGCACATCGGAGAGAATCGTTCGCTCTTCATAGTTTATACGTTATATCTAGCCGAAGTTCATGTCACAAGTCAAATTTAACCGAGGAAATCTTGATCATTGCCTGGTCAACCCAACCTCACCTTAGTTTATTTTCAGACGCATGAGTAAGAAGTCCACAGAAGCAGGCGAGATGCGTATGGATACTCTGGACACACTTTATGTCGCGGCACTGAATCAGTTTGATACCAGTTTGTTTAACAACAACACTTTGGCATCAACTGCCGAAGCAACAGCGCCTATGCCTGCAACTGATGTGCTCACGCTGGCCACCATGACTATGGCAGCACCTCCCAGCTACAGCTTCACTTCAGGCCTACCTACGCTTGAAGGTGGGTGGATTTTTTACTTTGGTTCTCGTTGCTCCCCCTCTCTATAACCCTGTTTTATAATTGATTACTCTGAGTTGCCTCTTCTTTCATCACCAGCCCACAACTTTGTCACATCGATGCTAGCTATAGTCACTTGTCTGTTCTGCCTCTTAGATATTAGTCGCATTTTCCGATCCGCTCTCTAGCTTTACTTCGTCATTTTTCCTAACCTTACTGGACTTAACTTGGCTTACTTGATCAACAACTTACAACATGCGGCGATTTTACTACGGTGATTTTTGAGGCTCCTTACCTAGTTGTCTTAATTTATTTCTAGTATGCACTTATACTTAGTGCTACCCTGCCTCGGAACTTTTAATTTTTGCTGCCAATTCTTTTTTCTCGATCCATACAATTTTCAAATTTCCTTGATTTCCCCAATCTAATTTTACAATTTCTTTGTTGAATTGAGATATATATTTTCTTATCGCATATACTTTCAGTTCATCAACCACGTGCATGTCTACTACCATTTACCTTGAAGCGATAGAGTAATGTTTACATTCTGTGAATGACTTTGTAGTGTACATGCATACTGGAAATAATACTTGGCTCGCATAGGCATTGACAGCGGGGCAGGCATGCATGGAATCAAACAGGGTATATGGGTGCAGCGAGTATGACGTAGATCGGTGCGCGCTGGATGCCTCGGCACTCGCTAGATTTTCCCACTATGTTTTAGCACAGAGTGTGTGTGAGTGTGTATACTTTACGTACTTGCATGTATATCGATCTCCGCACGGAGAGGCGAGGTGTGTACTTTATTTCAGTGAGCGCTCTCGGTGTTATCATTCGCCGACGTAGCGCTCAGCTGATCGAACGGTAGTTGTTGCTTTGTCAGTGATAGTGATAGTCGCTTCGAGTAGTATACTAGTAGTAACCCGAGTCATACACACCTTCGCTTCTGGAGTAGAGTAGTTTTACTTCTTCACTTATTTCCGAACTGGTTATATTTTTTTCTTCATGGCACTAAATCTCGTCTGTTCACTCTACTATTTTTGCAATACAGGTCCGATGGAGGAGGACTTTGAATTCAAGCCGCAGGTGACGGAAGCCGGCTATGTCCAGCCCGATCACAACATGAACATCCAACGGGCCAGCGATCCCGGGATGATGGGTGGCTACCCCACCGTCGCGATGACCAACGTTCAGCATCCAGCGCACATGTCTCCGGTCTCGGCCAGCAGTCCCGAGAGCTCGCCGCCACCACCCCATGTCCAGGGCGGTTGGCCGTGTTGGACATCGTCCGAGCGACCATCCACGACAATGTCGAGCGATATCGGCAGCATAATCACGACATCCAACAGCCTCATCGAAGCCGGCGGCGTTCAGGCGACGGTGACGGGTTGCGAGACGGCGTGCTACACCCCGATTACGACTAGCTATCAAATGGCTGCTAGCACTCAAGCTATGCTCAGCCCTCATGACTTACAGACGCCCCACACCTCCCCGTATACAACATGTGCCTACTCGCAATCAGCGACGTCGCTGGTACCAACCACAGCTTTCGATACGCAGCTACCAGAGAATTTGTCAGTGCAGTCGACCATGTCGCAGGGCGTGTGCTCGCCATTCGAACAAACCGTAAAAGTCGACGGGGTGTTGAAATATTCCTGGCCCTCGCACGACATGAGCTCAGCTTTTGCTCGCCCATCCGTTACACAGCACCACAACGCTAAAATGGGTGTAAACACGCACCCAGGACAGAGTACTAGCCCGCATCAACATCAACATCAACAAACCCAAATCTTGCCCTCGCGATCTATCGGCAACGCGCCGATGATGGTGCACATTTCTCCATCTGATATCATCTCGCAGCCGTACCAAGCCACCCACGGTCCGGTTGGGAAGACGTCGAAACCCCGCAAATACACGAGCCGACCGGGGAAGACCCCTCCCCACGAACGCCCCTACGCGTGTCCCTCTGAGAACTGCGACCGACGCTTCTCGCGGTCCGACGAATTGACGCGACACATCCGCATCCACACCGGACAAAAGCCGTTCCAATGCCGCATCTGTATGCGCAACTTCAGCCGAAGCGACCACCTGACGACCCACATCAGGACGCATACGGGCGAGAAGCCGTTCTCCTGCGACACCTGTGGACGCAAGTTCGCCCGGAGCGACGAGAGGAAGCGACACAGCAAGATTCACCTCCGACAGAAGGTGAAGAAGGAGGTGGACTCGGTGAAATCAGTGGCAGCATGTGGTTACCAGCAACAGAGTCCATCAGCTGCAGTCGCGTCTCCCCCGATGCCAGTCACGACATCCTAGGCACCACACGAACACGAAGACCATGTCGTCTTTTCCCCCCTTTGCGTTTGGTTTTGCACCACCCCCTAATTCCCACGGAGTCGAATTGACCGCGCCCGACCGTGAAGTGCGGTACGACACGGTAGCTCCGCGCCCAGACGACCGGGCTGGCCACTTGCCATCGACCCGATGATGGGACTTGAGTCCGCTAATTAACAGCCAGAGCGAAGTCCACAAAGATACAGAAGAATGCATCTCGGCAAAGTGAACTGAAGCCGGTCGATAATGCCTCCATCGTTGTCGACGATATTTTGTACAACTCAGTTTTTAGTTGTGAGAAAAACAAACTTGACCCGAAAACCGCGGAATGTATATTGTACGCGACAATATTTTGCACAACTCAATTTTGTCAGTGACAGGACGACTATTTTGTAACATCAGTGACTTTATGTCTCAATTGATTTTCAAGTTTGCTGGTAATTATTGTTTTATGACATTCTTTTCGTGTTATTTTGTTATTGTGAGGATATAGTGTATAACGTGCCTGTGAACAAAGTGAAAACAGTAAAACTTTATACAAAATGGCTAATGCTTGCTTATATTGATCATAGATTTATTTATATTTTTTATTTACACAATATTAGAACAAATTGAATTGCAAAAAAATATCACTGCTAAGTTTGAATTGTATTCAAAGAAACGAATTGTTGAATTTGTCTGAAAAGCTTGTAAGAAAACTGCTTTCTTATTCATTGCAGCGTTCTATGCTGGGCATGGGACTAGCCTGCCTGGCAGCTCAGTGCTGGTGAATGAATCATGTTTACAAGTATTGATTTTGCTTCCAGATATTATATTTTAACAAAATAAAACGTATAGAATACTAATCTAGCTGCTGGCAGTTTTTAGAACAATGTATATTATGAATTTAAATTTCAACGTATTACATTGCCAAAGTATACGAGTTTTTATCTTGGAAAAGCTATAGGTTGCTATTCATATTATAATTTCAATTCATAAATATTTTGGTTTCTTTATTCGTGATGTGAAGAAATATTACCATTTTGTGAAGAAATGTGAACGTAATATTTTGACTTTGTCGTTAAACCGAGATTGTTAGACCAAATCTTGCTAGCCATTTACACGTATGCGATGTTATTGTGTATTCTGAAAATTATTTGATACTCTTTGAATGGTAACTCATTATTATATCTTTTATCCAACTCAATGTACCAAATTGTTATTTTTTTAAATTTTGGTCGATCGTTGACTACGCAACAAGCAGCTTACAAAAAGTTTATCCATATGTGTCGTGTACTCTAATGCGAACGATGCTGCATTACTATACAGCTTGGCTTTTTCATATCCGTATTTGTCAGTTTGTCATATTCGTGTATGTATGTTTAGGTCCGGTTTATCAAAATATGCACAAGTGATTCCCTTTTTTGTATACTTAATATAAATACAATGTTTTCTTGTTTGCCCAAACTAAAATATAAAGGAATATATCAAATTAATTTGTTTTTCCAATTTCGACTTCAAATTGTCGTTATTAGTATTACTCACATCAAATTAAAAATCTCATCTTGTTCTTATTTGTATTTGAAAACGTTCCATATATTTCAGATTAAATATATTACATATTTGAAATGCACACGCAAAACATGTATTTTGAGCAATGTCTCTTTATTTTTTGTCAATTTAGATATTCATCTTGATAGATTTTATGTTTTATATCATTTGAGTGCTATTATTTGCCATAATTTAGGAAATGAAACCTGTCTAAGCTCATTGGTTATTCAAAATAATAGGAGAACAAAATAACCTTTATAATATTTGAAGGTTTTCGGGAAGATATGTATGTTTAAATTCAAACTTGAAGATAAAATTAATTAACTTCTTAATAAGTGGATATAATTTTTGCAAATAGTTATTTAGACAACTCTATAAGAACTAAGTTCCCGGCCAATAAAATACACTATAAGATAACAATATACACGAGTAATGTCGTATATCAGGTGCATTTGCATATAATGTAATGTTCTTTTTTGGTGTCATTATATCAAACTTGTTCTATTAATTTGCCGGAGTCATTTACTTTGTCATGTGTCTGGTGCCTCCGTGGATATTTGATGTCGAGTCTGACTTTAATTTCCCTTGTTTGTAAATACATATCTTTATATTTATACACATTATAGAGATTTGGTATATTATATAACTTTGATACTATGCATTGGCAGTGTTGCTAAATATTTCACAAGTTACACAGTCAATGTCTTTTAACACTGACAAAAACACGCGCATGTATATATTTGCCATAATTATTATCTCCGATTCGCTATTTGAATTGTGTATGTCATGCATGTAAGGGACAATGGTTGAGGGTTGAATTGAAATCAAGAAGGGAGGAAAAAGAGATTAATAAAATATTTTTGTCATGAAGTGCACAAACAAACAAAATGCATTTATTGTGTGTTCATTGCTGTGGCATGTAATGGTGAAAGGGAAGCGAGAAGGATAGTGAAAGAAATTTGTTTTGTTCACTGAAAATGTATTATATTTAGACAATTTGTGGTATTTGTGTGGCTATGCTGTGTTTTGAGTGTGTATGGAAAAGAAAATTGTGTGCTTGTGTGTTCATGTGTATGTGTGTGTGCGTGTCAATGTGTGGGTGTTTCCCTTTGTTGGACAACATTATTGACATGATATTGAACGTCTCACATCATGTTCCCAAAACATTCAGTTAGCGCTTGTTCAGAAATATAACGAAGTCAACTTTAAGAACAAATTTCGAACTTTCGAGCCATCAGAAAAATAACATGTACAAACCATGAAAATAGAGGGTAATTTAAACAATAAATGAACATTATACATTCAGGTTACGAAAACAGAATAAGATAATGATGATGGTAATGATAATAATAATGATGATGATGATGATGATAAATTGATAATGGATATGACTGATGCGATCTTAAAAGAGACATTGGCCCGTATTCACAAAGGAGGTTTGTACAAACCCCGGTTCAAACCGCGGTTTACATCTATGGAATGCCAATTGTAAACTGATGGAGAGAGAATGTAAATTCATTACTTGTTAACAATGTTGATGGTACACATTCTCTCTCCATCGGTTTACAATTGGCATTCCATAGATGTAAACCGCGGTTTGAACCGAGGTTTGTACAAACCTCCTTTGTGAATACGGGCCAATGTGTTGTATTCGTACTTTTGAAACAAAAACTGTGTAAATGTATGTCTATGTGCTTTTGATAGTGTTTCAGTGTTATTCAAAAATTCAGTTCATTGAATAAGTAAAGCAGTTTTCTAATGATCATTTCGAATAATTTCAACTTTAGTGCTGAAGGGGATGTAAACAAGAAAAGAAAAAGACATGAGAAAACATGCATATTATGTATGTTGTATATATATGTGTCATTATGTATGTATATGCAGCAAAATAGCCAGATAGGCCTTGATGAATACGAATGTTACAAAGTCGAATATTACAATTTAAAATCTACTTCCAACGAAACTCTTTTCTTACTTTACTACTATAGTCAGTAACTAAATTAACGTGATAAATATGACACGAACCCAAGGACATAAGGCATGAAATAAATTGTAACGATAATGCAAGTGATCACGACCAGTGTTGTAACTTAAACAAAACAGGTACATTCAAACATAGGGGAAACTGACTACAAACTTATTAGATAAATGTAATAATCAAAGAAAATTGGGCTTTGCCGAGAATCGAACCTGAGACCTTCAGATTGCTAGACCGGTGTTCTTACCATGGATTAACACAGACCCTTATACATATGGTCGCTCCTTCTTATGATATATATATTAGTAAACATGATTGGAAATAATGAGATGATTATATAGTAAGAAAACAGAGACCGTAACATATTGCTAAGGCGTGGGTATGATGTTGCGTCATTTACAATAGGAATGTGTAATAAGCGGTTTAATACAAAAAAAATAGTCTTGAGTTTTGTTAACTTTTATACAGGCCGTGACCTTCCTCTTCGTGCAAGTTAGCGAGTGGGCTGGAACCGGCGCGAACCACTCACTGGATTCGCTGGCTCAAAGCCCTCCCACATCATCGGTGTTATTGCAGAAACGTGGGTGATTAATCAACACGGCATTGTACAAACTATCCTTTTATAGAAGTTGTCCCTAAGCCATGTAACTTATAATTATATACAAAATGAATTGTCAAAATATTGACGATATTCGTACCGTCTTAAAAGAATATCCACCGCTAAAGGATGCATGAGAATCAATACTTTATGTTTTCAATTCAAAATGTGCAATGCTTTCTGATCTAGCAGATCTTTTGTCAAGGCGAAGAACCGACAAGTAATAATTATAATGCCAAAACACCTTTAAGTTACATTTATATACCTTCATGTTTTAATCCGCTGGAGTTTTGCATTTGAAGATAACGTTTTCTACATTCTAGATACCATTATGCAAGACCATTCACAGTGATGAGCGGACATTCACATACATTTATGCGTGAATGTCCACTCATCACTGTGAAAGGTCCATGGGCGTCAATACTTACGTAACACCTATTCATCGGGGGGGGGGGGGGGGGGTGAATGAATAGATCATCCCCCCCCTGATGAATGGGTATCAATTACAGATCGACGCCAATCATGATGGAAAGGTCACGCATACATTTATGCGTGAATGAATGTATGCGTGAATGTCCACTCATCACTGTGAAAGGTCACATACATTTATGCGTGAATGTCCACTCATCACTGTGCAATTTCTTGCATAAAATTATACGATAAACCTCATTATTGATATGGGAGTATATACTTTTAAAAATATTGATTGATAGTTGTACATTTATTGGCAATTTTGTATTTATTAAATATAATTTAGAACAATAGTTTTATTATATCCAATATCAACATTTTAATTTGTTTCTATACATCTACAATTGAAAGGTAAAATAAAAATATATTATTCAGGTTAAAATATCACCATTTAGGATTCAAAGAAGCACAAATTGACACACAAGCTAATAATTACTTATATATCATAATTATATTGAATGATATGATGCTATGTTTATGTTTGAAAACATAAACGAATGAAATGATAATTATGTAACATTTTGAAATATTCATGGATCACGTAGGATAATCGCTGTAGAAACAGACATTGTATAACCTTTGGTCTCTGGATACCTAGCACGCAGTCTTAGCAAGTTGATACATTGAATCATAGACTACCATTACTGATATTAATTTAAGATTTTATAGCACCTCATAATTATGACATTAACCGCATTACACACATTGGTCACTACACGCAGCACAAACAATCAACCCGCACGCGAAATTGAATTGAATTGAATTGAATAGAATTGAATTGAAGTTTATTATGTCCATGATCATTACATAGACAATGCTTTTTCCACTGGTTACATTTTACAATGAGTTGGCATATCAAAATACAAATAAATAACATCTATGAATCACATGCACGTCTTTCTAATCCTCTGTAGGAGTTTTTCCAGTCAGGCTACAACAGATGAAGGGCCTATACATGAACACCATCTAATCCTACGGAGTATCCATTTATACCTGGGACGATAGTATAGCAACTGAGGGTCTTGCTGAAGGACACACGCATGCCTGTTTGGGAATCGAACACACGACTTCAACATTGAAAGGCGAGTATCCAAACCATCTTTCTACAGTATACACGATTGTATTCCCCGCATCAGTAATTTATCAGCATAGAAAAGCAACATTTCTACTTTATTTGTTAGGTTGTTTGTTTGTTGTTGATGTTGTTTTGGTGGGGGGGGGGGGGGGGGGTTAATCCATTGCACCAAGGCAGTTCCATGGCAGTACAGTCAAACTTGTCTTAGTGGCCACATGTCTATATCAGCCAACCTGCCTATAGTGGCCATCAATAATGATCCCTGCAGGGGAAAACAGTCTTAGGGAGCCTGTCTATAGTGGTTACCTGTCTACAGTGGCCACTATTCTTGTTTCCCTTGGGTGACCACTATACACAGGTTTGACTGTATATACCATGCACTTACTTTGTGACCATTATATAGTGAATAGTCCGAATAGACCAAGACATTGACGCCAACATTAGTTCGTTAGTTACTCTTGTGTGCCATTAAACAACCTAAAATTATTAGTCATGATTACATAAATATTTCTCGTCATGTCGACAAAAAGGGGTTTAAACAATTTGAACACTTAAATGCTGTTTTTGTTATGGTTAAATGCTAATTCAATCTTACTTGCGAAACATGTGCATAAACATGCATACAAAAATAAGCGACTATTTCAAAAAATGTGGAGACAACTTTATTTTTACGTTCCATTAGTACATTGTCAGGAACCATGCAGCTTCTAGACAAGCTTTATTTAATTGCTTGTCTTTGATTTCATTTTACCGAGTAAAGTAAAAGGATGTATTGACAAAATGAGAAAATTACAAAGGTCTAATAAATGCGTATTACTGTGATCTTGTATGCCCACTGAGAGATGTGTAATAAAATCCATGTGAAATTAAAAACATACAAATATTATGGCCGAGTAATAAGCGAAAATACAAAGTGCTGTTTGCTAATATTATTCATTGCCAAAATAAATTTGGACAGAGTTGAAATAATCACCGGGATTTTGTTTCAATTTAAATAATAAATACCTCAATAACAAAGAACAAATATGGAAAACGAAAGCAGGTTTCGTACATCTGTTAGAAACAGGAAAACAATTTAATACAATTGTATATAGGTATGAAGGAATCATAATCGATGCAAGTGAGTTTGTTTGATTTAGATAAAGTAGTTCGATTCCTTTAAAGGTAGTGTTGAGTATTGGTATTTCCCGAAGTGCCCCCCGAATTTGTTTTGTGAGATAATGAAAAACTGACTGTCAAATTCGAAAGAACATACAATTTTAATGACAGAATAAACTTTATTTGATCAAAATCGGTTCAGAAACGGCTGAAATATCCATAAATATATTTTTATTCAAAATGTTTTTAGAAAAAAATTAAAAAATGCTCGAAGACTACTTTAAAAAAAAAATCAGAATAGGTTTTTGAAAAAGTCGTTGATGATATCTCTATTGAATCATTATTTTAACAAACATTAAATGCACAATTTTGTATGAAAAAAGGCTAAAACCAATGATTTTTTTTAAATAGCGCCCTCTTGAGTTGAAACGGCTCTTTTTGAATGATAACAGGGGTTTTACTTAGTCGTTTGTAATTGTGTATACTTTTCGAGCATGGTGAATTATTATGCGCGGGGATAAGAATTAATCATGCACTTTGTGCTTTATAATTTTCTTTTTCAGAATGTGACTTTGTCTCAGATGTTCTTGCATAAGTGATAGGAATATCGATCAATTCGATTCTAACTTAAAATTGCAACGATGTCAATGATGTGGTGCAACATATGAATGTTAAACTTGTCAATATATTCCACAATATTCCGTAATGAGATATATAAAATGCTAAAAAGGGCAATATTAATGTGGGTGGATATTGGATGGGTGGGTGGCATATCATGATTACACTATAACAATCGTTTTACACATACAATTTTACCGTTGTTTGTTTGTGATTTTGATACTTTGAACCACATAAAATGAACAACAAAGCCACTATAAAAATAAAAAAAGGAATTATTTTTAGAAAAGTTGTTTGTGACCGGAGCATGATCCGTGTAAAAGTGCATCGACAAAAAAAAATCACCTCTCCGAGCTCCATGCTTGATCGATAAACCAGAGCCAAATAACTCAGCAGAATGGGGGTGAGCCCAAGTACAAATAGAATCGTTCAAATACTCGCTGTCAAAGGTATTTACTCATTATTCCCTTTGTTACACACATGATTTCAGCCTTTGTGAACTTATCTATTGGAAAGCAATGCATGGATTTAATATCAGGATACAAAAGGGTGCTGCCAAAACTGAATACTGCCCTCAACAGTTTGTGTTTCTATATTCCATCCTACAGACCGAAAATAGTTATTCCGATGTCCCAGTCACGCATACCCGTAAAGCCCTCCCGTGCGAGCCACCTATTGGCATTTTTGTGGAATGCAATGAAACGAGGCTATTCCGTGGCAATTTCGTGCCTATTACGTGACAATAAGTGGCCAATCGTGACAATACGTGACAGCACTGGGTATACGTGCCACTTATACGGCCGGAAGGCAGAGCTAAAATGTCGGAAAGTTTCAAAATTCTGCAAGGAGGGTTGGTCGTGGGTTTTTGCGTGGCTTTACGAGGTGTTTACGGTGCCGTAAAATAATCGCCCTTAAACCGGCTTTCCGGGGCTATACGTGTTTACATGTGTGACTGCATGGGACATCAGAGAGTGACTGGCTTCACTGATTGGGGGTGGGTAGTAGGAAGTCATAATTATAACGAACACCCCATTTATATATAGTTGGTTATTTCTGAAGTTGGGTCGCGCATATAACTTCACAGCAAAAACACAACCCTGCCCTTATACTGTCCTGCCCTGCGTCCTCCTGAATTGCAAGCCAACATTCAAAAGTCGCGAGAATATTGTTTTATATGGAAGACAATACAAATACCATGCATGCATGCATTTAATAGCTTCTCTGAGAAGATAAGAGCTTGGGAAAACTTTTAGTGCAATCATCTTTTTTGAATTTCAGAGCTCGAAGTGATTAACAACCGTTTCGAAAGTTTAATAAGTCTAACAACTGCCGACCGTTTATTGTATTTCGTGATTGTACACTGTTAAAACGCTGTGTAAAAAAAAAAAAAACTTTTCATACAACTTTAGGTGTAGCATGATAAGTTGTATGAAGAAGGGTTGCGTGTAGCGGCCATTGTTCAAGCGTTGATGAAACGTGATAAATCACGTGATAGTTTTGACCTCAAAATCACCGCGTCAAAACCTCTTTTGTCCCTTCGCAAACCAAGCGAACCGAGATAGCGCAGTCGATAGGGAGTGATACTTATAACCCAAAGACCCCTGGTTCGAATCCTACCCTTGCCGCTTTTACATCTTGTTTTGTATTTGCTATTTCAACAACGGGATTGTTGAAATTTATTATAAACAACAGTTGTAGAACAAATTAAAACAACAGTTGTGTAAACTTCAAACAACTGGGGTTGTTGAATGTTTTCAACAACAGTTGGATGGTTCATATGTCAAACAGCGGTTGCTGAAAATGTTCAACAAGTTGTTGAATTTGTTTACACAGCGTTTTAACAGTGTATGTGATGTTCTTCACAAACCAAGTATAACATTTATTTTGGTTGAGCACGGGTGATTTGTTTTTGTTTGTATTGGTAAACTTATAGAAATAATCAATGAAACAAAGATTCGGAATAGAAAGGCAATGATTTAGACTACAATGCGATAGTTACCCACGCCGATGAAATCGGCAGGGGGTTATGTAAAGGGTTCCGTATGTTTGTTTGTTTGTTTGTTTGTTTGTTTGTTTGTTTGTTTGTTTGTTTTTTTTTTTGTTTGTTTGTTTGTGTACAAGATAACTAGAGAACGGGTGAACGGATTTGCACCAAATTTTCAGGGAATGTTTGGATAGTGACATGGAAGAATCGATTAGATTTTGGTGATGATTGGTTGACCCCTGCAAATTCTGTGGAACCTTGAAGTTTGAGTATGTATTTAATTAGGCATCGTCATTCGGCGTTACATGGCGTGCGCGCATGGGCCATATTTTTGTACACGTAGTTTGCGCGATGTTTGGCTGTGGGCAATGCAACTTCGCTATTGCAAGGGTGGAGGGATATACTATTTTTCCAAATGTAATGCGGTCAAACAGCTGATTGAACCACGTACGTAATATGCATGTGAAGTATACACAAGAGATGCTTGCGATGATTATAGATCCGGTTCGTGTTTTGAATCGAGAAACTCGACCAATTTCAACCTCCGTAAGTCATTTTTTGCCGCATTTTCGCAGTGAACTTTGTTGAAATCTCAAATTTTCGAGCAATCGGAAGTAGGGTGCACTTTGGAAACTTACATTTTTGGATGATTCAGGTGTTTTTATTGTCAATAATTTTGTACACTGCCTCGCCATGGGGCTGCCGCGCCGCAAGCAAGCGGCCTACACCCTGGCCTAGGCATTTTCACCAAATCGTGCCTAAAACGCGCTGGTTAGCCTGCGGTAAGCAAAACAGGGTTGAGGCCGACGAAGGGGTAGAACAGGGCTAATGGGAGGCGTGGGTATGCTGACTTTGTCGGCCTTCTAGTTTGTTCTGTTTTTGTAATCATTTGAATCTTTGTCACTGTGAAAGTAGTATTACCCGCTGTAAACAATCTGCCACACGAAATACGCATGTTCCACTCCCTAGGAGGCATTCCAGCCAGGTAGTTTGTACGTGCACGCAAAGTTATAAGGAATTGGCGAATCTTCGATCCGGGTATACCCATTTATACACTTGCCATGACAGTGGCAAAATGTTTATACATGTTATTGCTGAAGGAAAAACGAAGTTATCCACATACCAGTATTAGAGGATCTAGTAACTTTATTGACATGTGCGAAAAGTGATGAATGGTAGATAAAATGTGTATTGTTGTGATCTGATATTATGTTCACTGAGTAATGTGTGAACATTTCATGTCAGGACTGAGGTATAGGCAGTAGTTTGATAAATTTCTAATTACAAGCTCACCACTTAAAACCATAACCATTTCTTTAAAATCCTGATGTACGGTAATTTTCAGTAAATACACATAATATATATACACACACATATATATTATTTAAGGAACTCTTCTACCGATACAGTAAACTTCGCAAAACTTGTAAAAAGGTGTTTACTGTAGATTTTAAATGAAGTCAACCGTATGCGTAGAAATAATCCGGTACATGGCGCCGCACCCATAATTGCCGCACCCGCCTTTTGCCCGATCGTGACCTACCCAGTGTGCATGCATATAGTGCATGCATTACTGCGAATGTATTATTTTTTGCACGTTCATTATTCTGATAGTTACTAAATACATTTATTCTCAAACTACTACTAAATACATTTATTCTCAATACTCTGTTACAATTTCCTTCTATATTGGACTTGTAAAATGTAATGTGTTTTATGTTTGAATATTTATATGACCGCAATTATTAGTATTATTACATATATGTATGTAAATGTCTATTATTGTTGTTATGTTTTTTTTAATTACACTCCCATTATTGTATAAGTTCTATTACCATATATTTTTATTAGTATTAATGTTTACGATAATATTTATACTATAACTACTTCTACTACTATTTCATTATTTGAACTCCACTCTCATTTGTGTGTGAAATGATGTGTTTATGTTGTTTCCCTTGCATTCATGTCAGGACTGTTGAACATATTCTGATGATGTTGATGAAATCACTCAGTTGACTTTTAAAACATTGTTAAATGTTCAAGACAAGATGCAAAAACAACTGGAAATTAGCATGAAACATGAATATTTATGGACTTGAATGTCCATAATGAAATGTTATATTGTTTCTGCTGTCTGACTAATTAAAATCACAATATAGCATCATCTGACAGCATCCATTAGCATCATCATCACCATCATCATCATCATCATCATCACCATCATCATCATCATCATCATCACCATAGTCGTCATCATCACCATCATCATCGTCACCACCATCACCACCACCACCACCACCATCATCATCATCATCATCATAAGTATCATCATCACATTCATCATCATCATCACCATCTTCGTCATCATCACCATCATCATCGTCACCATCATCATCACCATCATCATCATCATCATCATCATCATCAACATCTTCGTCATCATCACCATCATCATCATCGTCACCACCACCACCACCACCATCATCATCATCATCATCATCACCATCTTCGTCATCATCACCATCATCATCATCGTCATCATCATCATCATCATCATCATCATCATCACCATCTTCGTCATCATCACCATCATCATCATCGTCACCACCACCACCACCATCATCATCATCATCATCATCATCATCATCATCATCATCATCATCACCATCTTCGTCATCATCACCATCATCATCATCGTCACCACCACCACCACCACCATCATCATCATCATCATCATCATCATCATCATCATCATCATCATCATCTGCAATTTCTTTTTATTCTGCCTCACCATTGAATAAGCTACTCATATTATTTAGGCTATCACAATTATAAGTCTCCACTTATACAGTGCCAGTCTATCATCCACATAATACTTCGCACAAAAAGTTCCGCAATTGAGGTTTGCGCATTAATAACTTTTCTATTACGCTATTACCATTCATAAATTTGGTATCATTGGAAAGCGTGAATTCTCCCCTTTAAATTGATATAACATTTGCTATGAATATTTTATCATGGAATGTGCATTGCATCCAAATGTAGGGCAAAGTCAAAAGTGAAATGTTGCAAAATGCACTGATTTTGTCAACAAGTGTGCCTTCCTTGGCTTGAATGGGGGTGAGGTGGTCAATGCATTCAAGCCACGTTTTAATCTTCAAACAAAAGAAAGGCACACTGTTGACAAAATCAGTGCATTTTGCAACATGTAATTTTTTACTTTGCCATACTTTCGGATGTAATGCACATTCCATGATAAAATATCCATAGCAAATGTTAAATCAATGTAAAGAGGAGGATTCACGCTTTACAATGATACCAAATTTATGAATGGTTATAACGTAATAGGCATTCAAGCCACGTTTTAATCTTCAAACAAAAGGAAGGCCCTTTGTTGACAAAATTAGTGCATTTTGCAACATTTCACTTTTGGATGCAATGCACATTCCATGATAAAATATTCATATCCAATGTTATATCAATGTAAAGGGGAGAATTCACGCTTTCCAATGATACCAAATTTATTAATGGTAATAGCGTAATAGAAAAGTTATTAATGCGCAAACCTCGATTGCGGAACTTTTTGTGCGTATCCATATTCCGCTGAATCAAGTCGTCATTTGACCATATGTTTTCTCATAATTGATAAGTGCATTAATGACAATAAAACAAACTATGATATATATCATAGTATTCTACATTGTACATACACTGAACTACCAATCATCTGCTTATTATGCACTTTCCAAATTATATCACATTAAGGTAATTTTGCACTTTGTTATGTTTAATGCACTTGCTGTTACTATTGTTGAATTAATTTGTATTCGTTATACATTGTATGCTATTTTAAATGTTTGTGCAGAAGTAAATACAATTAAACTAACATCAAAGCAAAATATCAATTTGTTTTTGGCGGGAGGCATGAACCCATTCAGTAAAAATATTGTAAGCTACATTTTTAAAAACTTAATTAAAATTTCAAGCATTTATAATGCAAAACATGATGAGAATGGGGTTCAGTGATTACAAAAAACATAACTTCAGGGAAAAAATGAAAATATTGTAGTTATACAACAACCTGTGTGCCGTCAAAAGTCACCACGACACCAGAGATAACATTGGACAGTCTTCCGACCAAACAAAATTGTACGAAAATAAGTACAATGTATAAAGAAAGGAATAATGTATTGCTAATGCATCCTTATTACGGAAATTATCACTCTTAACACAATTTTCAAGAACATAATTATTGAAATTTTGGCTGAATTCGAACCGGTTATGTATGTTTGTATAAAAACACAGTTATCATGGTTATGGTTGGGTTGGTCATGGGGAACAAATTATAATATATTATCATAATTATACCACTTCTCCTCCGTTCTCCTTATCTGTTCTCCTCTTGCTCTACCCTCCTCCCTCCACATCCACTCTCCTCCTCATCTCCCCCCCCCCCCTCTCCCTCCTTCCCTCCTCCACCTTTCTCCTCCTCATCTCTCCATTTCCTTTCTCCCCACCTCTCATCCTGTCTCCTCCTCCTCTCCTCATTCTCTGCCATGTATATTATCATCCTCTCTTCCCCATCTCTCCTCCTCTCTCTCCCCCTCCTCATTCGCCTCTCTTCTCATTCACATCTCTTCTCCTTCAATCCCTTCGCGTTCTCTCTTCTCCCCTCTCGTCCTCCCCCTCCTCCTCCTCCTCCTTTCCCATTCTTCCTCTCTATCCTCCTCACTTCCATAATGGAATTTATTAAAGTTGAGGTAATTATTGTCACGTAATCCTTGTTTTGAACGTGGGTTATGAGCAATGCAATTACTCATAAAACGGTGAGAGGTTGTTGACGATGTACAACTAAAATTATTATAGTCTTAATCACCCGAATTCATCCCTAGATTGGTCTATGCGTCCCACACACGACTCCCGCGAACTTACTACTTTGACTTATTCTCGAAAAGCGAGTATGTGGGCAATCGTTTATCACTAAGTTGATGGAAATGAACATATGATAATTTTAGCGAACAATGATTAAGGTAATGGAGTTTTTATTACATCACGACCTTAGGTTACGTTTTTTTTACAGGAATGGTGATTGTAAAAAAATATATATAAACCTTTCAATGGCGCCTTCATATTATATACATGTACCAACAATGTACGATTACAATTCATGACTAGGTATCAATGAGTTAAGCACGAGTCAAAGCATTATTTGCCCGCCAATTCTTTCAAAGAATTTAATTTGTATGTATAATACTTTCAAATTATACGATTTGTTGATGTAAAAAATGAATTATGATTAGGACAATGAGTTTGAGGAAGGGTGTATTCGAATTTAATTGTGTATTCATTCACACATTCCCCAATATTACATTGTATTATATATATTTTGTTCTGTTTTGGTTTATAGGCAGAAATTAGAATATCACAGGCATAAACTGAACTGATCAAAATTATGCAGAATTAGGAACTGTATCCACTAGAGCAATCTGTCGCTAAATAGTTTAACAACAAAGTGTAACATGACATGTACACCTTTATAATTTATATTGCATACGTTGTACATTTTATTTTTAAATTGACTCATTGTATATGATTTGTATTTTCTCTTGTTGGTATTGGACAAAATAAACTTGAACATTTAGAGTGCAGCATTTAACCTCGGATGTGACTCATGAAACGGGAGATCCCCTACCTCTCCCACACAAAGCCGTAGGCGGCGTTTTTGTATATACCTTGGACAGTCTTTTACCTTGATGACTTTAAGCGAAGGCGGAGAAATGTGACTTATAGGGTATCAATATCATCGAATTCGTTAATATATAATTAACTATTTTATAAACAAAATGTAATTTGCCTATTAAAATGTGCATTATTGTCAGTTTTCTGGAGAGAAAGGAAATCTACCTACTTCCTATAAAAAGCAAAAAAAAAACAGATTTGTGCATAAGTAACAAATCAGTCGGTCAAGTTTATTGGGGGAGGGGGGGGGGGGTGAATTGCTAAATGATATTATTTCCGGATCAATTTGTTTTTAATAATTATTCTGGAACGCATCAAGAATTGCATTAACCTGCACGAAATTGTTTTTTTTTAGTTCGATTTCAAATAAATGTTGGTTTGAGGTGTCATATAAATACTGTTTGCGAATGGTACAAGTCTTTTAGTCATGGTCATAGCTGTTGGCATTTATAACGCCATTTAGAGTTTTGAGGTTATCACATCAAACTGTAGGAGTACACTTCTAAACAGAGGCGGATCTAGCTTTTTGCTAAGGGGGGGGGGGGGGGGGTTGACCCAATGACGATTCGGATACTGTGTGGGTCTGGACACATGATGGCGTTTTTCTATGCACATCACATTTTCACTTGGCAGCCCAATGGGGGGGGGGGGGGGGTTTCCCCCTAACCCCCCCCCCCCCCCCGTAGATCCGCCACTGCTAAATTGCCTATAATATAATCTAAGTTACTTTTCAAAAAAGTGTCAGTAATAAACATAACTTTAAAACAGTACGCTTATCATTAAATGTAGTACAAGTACTTTGGTAAGTCACAGTACGTGCATTCAGTCACGAAGGCAGCAAAAATAAAATCTAGTTGAAGACAAATATAACGATAGAAATGAAAGTTATGTTGATAGCGATGTTTAGTATTTTGTTTGTCCCTCACATCATAAGCATAACACCCCGAGATTACCTTAACGCGCACCAATAAGAATATAAACCTAAAATCCAGAGCGATTACTTACACCCCTCTCTATACTGTGCCCATGCATAGTCTGGGCACCCCCGCTATAGTGTGTGGGCGGCAAAACTCTCCTCTTTTAGAAAGTGACGCCATCGACGAAAGGGAATGATCGCAATTCTGAAAAACAGGTTTATTTTCCATAATTGGTAAAATGTGGAAAACTGCATGTAGGCTATGGCACCTTATGAATATAACAAACAAACAAACAAACAAGTCTATGGGCGTGATTTTTTTCCCCTCGCAGTCGGGGGATGATCCGTCATGTCGTAAACCTCGACCGAACGGGTGGGATGCAGGGCCCTGCGATGGCCGGGCCGAGCCACGAATTTTTTTTTCCCGCATGGTAAAGCAAATTCTTGTGAATTATTCATAAGCAGTGATGTTGGCCACAGTTTTCAGACTTTAGTGAAAACTCTGCGTGATACATTTACCGCTACTCAACATTTATTATGGCAAAAGAAAAGAAGCACAGAGGATTTGAACCCATGATACGAAGCATGACCACAGCATCATGAAATCTACAGCATGACTATTAGGCCACGTAAATTGCCGATGGTCAGATGGGTCTCATTGTAATCATAATCCTCAAACTCACCCTAACCCCTATCCAAGTTATTAATATTCATGAGTAGCCCTTGACGTACATCGCTGCTTATGAATACTTCATTAGGATTTGCTTTACCATGTGCGGAAACAAAATTAGCGGCCGGGCCGGGCCGGGCCGCTAAGAATGGACAATGGGCATGAAACTTGAATTTAGCTATTCAGAACATGTAGACTCTTAAAATGTTTGTGTTTTTTTAATTGGATTTGTTATTGCATCTTTAATTTGTATATTTTAAAATATATGTATCATGAATTGTTTGTTATCCTTTCTTTTAACACGTAAATACAAAACTCGACCTGTTACATGACTGAATCTGATTGAATCACTTTGAACGTGCTTAACAAGATGTTTTCAAGTCCTAATCTTCTAAGACTAGCTCTTAAATTGCATTTTCTATCATTTGATACTCCCCCAACTTTTGAATTTGGGCTTGTAAAAGGTGGACAGTATCTTTAAAGGGCCTTAGTAAAATTGTTAATATCCACAGAACTTACTAGGAACTATACCGGTTTTTACATACCTCGTTGAATTTGTATTACCAATATATCATGGAACCGGTTTCGGTTTTCCAAATTTATCTTCCGTTTTTATCAATTTGTATGATTGACGTTGTTTTAATTTCAGAATACAGGGGGAGGGGGGGGGGGGGGGGGGGCACGGGGACCCATGCCTCCAATAATTTGACAAACAATGCAAAAACAAAAAACTGAACAACGCTCCCCTACTTCATGTCCTGCCAAATGAATGGATGCGTCTGTTTACCGGTTTTTTTTAATTCGAAAGAACATTTCAAGAATATTCTTTGATGAATCAAAACAAAATACCAGCTGGTTGCCGGTGTTTTTGTATGTTTATCAAGGTGGAAGGATATCCCACCACCCTCCCCCATCAGCAAACCCACTGTTTGGAGGCAGGGGGCCCTTAATATGACATGTAGGATAAAGTTATCTTTGAGAATCAGACAACAGATGCAACCACTCATAAAACAAGAACACTGCAAACTTGGACACGGGTAGTTTTTGCATGATTTTGGATAATTAGGTCGTGTTCGGTAAAGCGCGAAGTGATTATAGAGTGTATGATATATCATTTTAAACGCGATTCCCCAAGCTGTAACATGATGCAACTAATTATGTTTAATAATGTTTAATAAGCTATTAAAGTCCGATTTCGTTTTGTTTTACTCACACTGTGATATAAACATCACAAAAATAAAACCTCCGGCCAAAAAATTGGTTCCATGGAGTATTGTTTACCCAATTACCTTCTAAGCGTTATTTGCTCAAACTAGATTGAAAGCAAGTGTGATACTACCAACATTCATAACTCATTCATTATTAAATTGTTCTGACATTGAAAGTTTGGGGATCAACAATATACAGGTCACCCCTACCCAATTTCTTGGATTGCTCGATTGTTTTTTTCTTTTTTTCAGAAGGTTATACCTTGAATAATTCATTGAATTCAATTACTATAATGGAATATGTATTCTTCCAATAACATACCAGTACCTCAGATATTCACTTGAATTATTTCCACCTTCGTTAAAGTCCTGACACTTGATGTAATCTTCTACAAGAAATAATTAATTGTTTAATTCATTAAATAATCCTATCACAGGGCGAAGGGTTAGCTGGCAATACCATGCCTGACATTATGCTTACGAAAGCCACGACCTTTGAATTAGTTCATATTCATTAGATTCCCACCACTCGATCTGCATTATTTAGCTTACAATGCATTCTACTTGGAATTTGCATTGATCAATCACTTATTTATGTAAAATACGCCTATTTCGAGCCATTTTCTACCATTTTCCTAGGAGATACAATCAAGACACGTTCTCTAAAGGTAGCCCATTGTCGATGCGGTCCCTGGATTGAATATATTAATCAGAATCTGTCTCTTTTGGTTGTGTTTAATTTGATAAGATCTTCAGCGACTTCTACAGCTATTAGTGAAATATCGCAGGGAATATTTTATTGTTATCAGCAATTGACTATATAGGTGGTCGATTTCCAGCTTTAAACCGTGCATTTGCTTGTAAGAGTTCATGCATGGCATTATTATTATTTTTGTTTTTACTGCATTAATCAAAATAGATTAGCATGCCGATGAGATTATTTTGAGACCTAACATATACAGATAGACAATTAGGCAAATGTCTTTGAATTATATATTCTAAAGTATTAAGAAGATGCATGTCAATCAGACGATTCTGTTCAAATGGTAAAAGTGAAATAGATATGGTCCAAACAATCATTATAATAACGATAAACAACAAGGAATGAAATGTCGATGGCAGTGGTTGACATTTAGGGCAATTTTGTGCAGAAAGTAGAGTAATTATTATATCTTGTATATCGTCGGTTGAGGATGAGAAGGACGCTGTGTCAACTTTTGAACTGCGGAGATAAAATAATGACGTTTAAAGTTTGAAAGCCCCGCAGAAACCAATGTGGAATGTTACCAAACTCAGACATAACTAAACGCAGTGCACTCAGGGAGTGCATACCTCCGCCAACACTCGAATTTTGATGTTTGCGTGACCTTGACCTTGCCCTTTGACTTTTGACCTTGAAAATTGAATGGGTTCTATTCTAGATGAACACGAAGCTTCTACGAAAAATTGGTTGAGATATCTGTGAAATTGTGGCATTGTGCGCAGGAGACTGGTGACGAACAAACAAACGGGACCGAAAACATAACCTCCTCCAATTTCGTTGGCGGAGGTAATAATTAACATCTGAACATTTCGCATCATGTAGAGGTAGCTCCGACCTATACAAGGTCATGAAGTTGGTATATGCGTAACTCAATTTAACCGAAATCGACTTAACGCCCTTCTCACTCTCACCCTCCGACATTAATATGCCCCTCAATGGTAGCATTGGCTGCCTATATAGGAGGAAGATGCCTAGAGAGTGGAGAGAGTGCACAAAAAGAACTCGATTCCCCTCATGCTAATATTGGGGTCATTATGCTTATTGCTTTCTCGGGAGAAAAGTATCAATATTCTCTTGTTCGGTCTCGTCCAGTCTCGCTCAACAGGACTTCTTCTCCGAGTCCACCACCGAGACTCCAGAGGTATGGTGATCGCGCCTTCTCTTCAGTTGCTCCACGCCTCTGGAACTCCCTCCCGCCTGTTCTTTGCACCACTGACAAACTTGAAGGTTTCAAAGCAGGCATCAAAACCTCTAAATGCGTTACCTTTAAATGTTAAAAAAGACAAAATGGCGCGGAACAAGTGCTGGGGATCATCATCATCATCATCATCATGATCATGAAGTCGAAAGGGAAAGGGAAGATCCGATGTTGATGTATAGGCCCCTCTGTGAGAACAGTGTGAACATATTATGGCTACCCTTAAGTACCAAACTATGATTATAAATTGTTATGATAAGTAATATTGATACTGATATTACTATTAATAATGATAATAATAATAATGATAATAATACTTATAATAATAATTATTATAATAATAATAATAATAATAATAATAATAATAATAATAATAATAATAATAATAATAATAATAATAATAATAATAATAATAATAATAATAATGATAATGAAAATACTAATAATAACACATATAATAATAATAATAATAGTAATAATCATTATTATTATAATTATTACTTTTATTATAGGTGTCAAAGTTGTGCCAAGGTTGAGCCCTTCGTGAAATCGGCCCCAGGTCTCCGAACCTGTTGTTTCATCTTTTCTAATTTCTAATTTGTATTTTGAGGTCTTGTTCACCACGTAATGTTTTGTTTATTTTGCATTATCTATGGTACTTGAGCTGACGAGAATTTACCATTTGGAGTCCCATATATTCATAAAGGCCCGCAATATAGATTAGTTTCATGCTAAGTCTTTTTCGGATGATGTAGCTAGGTATTAAACACATGATCCTTTGGTTGTTAACTAGGGTAAACTTACTGGGAACTTAATGCTTAACCACCTAACCCTAGTTGGGTACCAGGAAATTGTTCGTTGCCAATTTAACCGTATCATCTGAAATAGACTAAGCATGGAACTAAACTAGCGGACTTTTATGAATATGGGCCCATCATGCCCATGGGGTACCGTATAATTCACATTTTGCTTTTGATATAAAAAAAACTAAATATTAATTAATACCAATATATATTTTCACTTGGAACCAAATATATATATATAAACAAAATTATAACCATGATAACAAAATACATGAATACAAATTATGTAATTGTATCAAGCTGCTATCCGGAAATGCCACGTACAGTATGTACGAAAGGAATAATTAAAACACTCAAATCGTGTAAACTGAGCAATTTCGTCAAGATCCCGTGAGTTGAATAAAATTTGCCACTTGTTTGAATAATAAAAAAAAGATCGTATGCCATGGAATATGTTTATATTGAATCAGAAGATATTATAGCTGAAAAGGGTGAATTAATGTTGGGTGTGGTCGTCCTTGTATAACGCACACTCAATGTCATGCATTGATTGCAAAAATGTTTATTATTGGCAAGGACGTCTGCTTGCACCTGGAGGGTGTTTCACAAAGAAATATTTTGTCATTTTGTCAAATTTGTCATTATGACAATTGTTATGATGGCATTGTAGGGACGGGAGCGGGGGAAGACATGACCTCATATTTGAAAGTGGGGGATAGCAGTGTCGTTTGCCCGTTTCGTATGTATTACATGATGTATGTTTGATTCCATATAGTTTGCCTCAATCATTGGCATGCTCACTCAGAAAAAAGCACATGATATCAAGTAAAAAATGTCCATGAGCCGCTTGGAAGGAATGCTATTGTATTATATTAGGCGATATATAAATCGAACCTAAATATTATTATTTAAAAATACAAAAGCTCCTAACCGTGGTGGGGGTGGGGGTGGGGGGGGGGGGGCGGGGGGGGGGGATATTCACTCACTTCAACAAAATAAGCTCATATCATGAGTGTTACTTTTGTGATTAAATACTGAGTTAATAGTAAAGAATACATAAATATCCGATGGTATCGATACTACAGACTATCGACACTAGGAGCCTTTTTTGTGAAACAAATTATGACAACTTTAGTTCATCTATATAGAACAGATACAGTGAAAACCAACAAACTAAGATTCTTTTTCGAAATCGGCCATAGGGTTAGACATTATACAGAATTTTGTTAAAGGGATAGTTCAGTTTTGGTATAGAGGGCGCTACACAAAATCTTTTTTTTTGGTGAGATAATGAAAAACTGAGTGTCAAATTCGAAAGAGCATACAATTTTAATGACAGAATAAACTTGATTTGATCAAAACCGGTTCAGAAATGGCTGAAATATTCATAAACGTAAACATTTGTAATAATTGTGGGGCCCCACAATTTTGAACCAGCCGTTAAACAAATTTTAAAAATGCTTCCTCTTTTCAAAAATTTACAGAAGTGGTTTTTAAGTAGTTGCTGATATTCTCTCTATCTAATCACTATTTCAACAAAACATCACATGCACAATATTTTATTTAGAATGTTTGAAACCGATGAGTGTTTAGACAGCGCGCTCTTGAGTTTTAACGGCTTTAAAACAAAAATGATTAACATGCTTTTTGTAAAAATGGTGCAGGTTTTGGTTACTAAAATTCAGTTTGACCAAAACTGTACTCTCTTTACCAAAACTCAACTATCCCTTTAACTGGTGGTGGACATTCCAAGATGTTCCCGACAACAAAGTTAAAGCCCAAGTCCAGTTTCGGGAAAGTAGCCGAATACATTTATATTGATCAATATTGTTGAATATGTATTGAAATATGGCTTGTGTGGTAAAATCCGAACCTAAGCATCGTTAAATACAGAAATATCGGAAGAAATCCAATATCCACCAGTGAAATTCATAAATCCACCGCCCGTTCAGACCTGTCCGCGCCGCTAGGGCGCTGGGGGAGATATCGACAAGCTAGGGACAAGCCCGTATAGCGAACACCTCGTGTAATTGCACGTGGTCGTAATACACGTAGCGTATGAGCGATTCCGCGTTGGCGCTATCTATCCGGTCTAGAACAATTTATAATTTTGCAAATATATCAATTAGTAGGCAGTTTCTTGGCCAAATTTGGATAATCCCATTTTAGTACAATTATATTCTTTCACATTATTGGTAATAAGAGCTTCCATTTCATTTTTTTGAGAGGGGGGCGTTTCCAAAACTGGCCTTTACCTTTAACATCTGTTATGTATTATGACTTATAGCTTATGTACAAAAGAAACACATCTTTACACTTTTAGCCTCTGAGCTCGATTAAAAATGTGGCTCTTCCAAATGATATATCGACAAGACATTGTGACGTCAAACAATAATCTCTCTTTGATTGCGTGTATAAGTGTTAACGTAGCGCGCGTACTTTGATAACAAATTAATTCCAGCATGGAACATAACACCTGCAGTCGATAGCATCGCTTTTTTTTGGCCATATATCTAAACGAAAATTCTACCGTAAGTGTTACATACTGAAATATAATTACATCTCATGACTGAGGTTAGCCAATCAATGACTCGTATTTGACCCGTTGCAGAAAGAGATGCAATCGATTGTAAAGTTGCAATTGAATTGTAAGTCCGATCATGTGACCAAATGCGCACATCTGATTGGTTCAAATGTGCACATTTTCTGACTTGCAATTAATTGCAACTTTGCGATCAATTGCATCTCTTTCTGCAACGGGACCCAAGTCAGATAACATTGTAATTTGAATTATGCGCAGAGAAAAAAATTACGTATAAGTGAACATAAAATTAAGCGAGAAAACGCGCCAATAAATAAAACGTTAAATGTCAGCAGTGTATTGTGACAAGATTAGTGAAACTGATTATCATTTCTAGAAAGTATGAAAGTTGAACGTTCCAGCTAAACTTCTGAGGTGTATCGCTTTATTTGCACTTTCCTACTGACAATTATTATACAAAAGTAAATTGCGGCGAAGAACGTCGTTCAAAAGAGCCGCAAAGAATTAATTATCATCGTGGATTTTCAAATACTACCAATTTAGAGTAGTCGATAAATATTTATGAATTGTAACAAGAGCGACTCTGTAAAAGGTTAAAGGGGAAGTTTAGTTTTTTTGTGAGGTAATGAAAAACTGAGCGTCGAATCTGAGAGAACATGTAATTTTAATGGCAGAATAAACTTTATTTGGTCGAAATCGGCCCAGAAACGGCTGAAATATCAATAAATATTTCCGATCTTATCATTATTTGGGACCAAATAATTAAATGATTTTTTCCAAAAATTAAAAAAACGCTAAAGGGCCCGTTACACATTCATGGTGCCAACACTGATCGAGGGCCGGTGTCAGTACGGT